>MDKJ01330839.1:0-26797 GCA_005239525.1 Nicotiana knightiana | reverse complement strand
GTCTCCTCCACACTTTCATCGATGTCAATTCTCACTTCTTCATTAGCTTGAACCACATTACTTAGAGTCTCATCTTCTTGAACCAACACATCATCATACACAACTCTTCTTTGGTTTTAGGTAGTTTCCTCCCCACCTTTTCCACTCTGTGTGGTTACGGCCATGGAATGTACCATATTTTTTCCATCCTTCAGGTTCACCACCGTATGACTAGGTAGTGCCCACTGAGTATGAGTGTTCAAATCTTGCAAAATTTGGCCAAGTTGAACCTCCAAATTGCATATTGAAGTGTTGTGGGAGGCTAATTGAGCATCGGAGTCGGCATTTGTCTCCATCATTTTCTTGAACATATTTTCAATCCGTCCCATTTCATTATTGGAAGAACTAGAACCTTGAGATGGATATGGAGGCAGGTTGCTTGGTTGTTGATACATCGGGGGACTTTGAAAGCCCGACCCTCGATTCCCTTGGTTATTATTGCTCCAACCCCCTTGGTTATTTCCTCCCCAGTTGCTTTGATTGTTGCCACCCCAATTGCCTTGTTGATTGCCTCCCCAGTTGCTTTGATTGTTGCCACCCCAATTGCCTTGTTGATTGCCTCCCCAATTGCCTTGGTTACCTTGATTACCCCAATTGCCTTGATTATTGTTATTTCCCCAATTACCTTGATTGTTGTTACCGCCACTCCAATTTCCTTGGTGTCCTTGGTTGCTCCAATTTCCTTGATTTCCTTGTGATCTCCATTGCTTTTTATTTTTCCTTGAGCATTATATCGTTGACCTTGATAATTGTTGACATATTACACTTCTTCTTCTTGCTCATTGTACGAATCAACTTGGTCATACCCACTATCATCTTGCACAAATTGTTCCGGATGGTTTTTCACTTGTTTACCTCTTTGTCGTATCTTGTTCATCATCATATTCACCTCTTCCATCGCATTCACTTGCTTCGACCCTTGACTTGTTGAAGCTGAGCTTTGGCCAATTGGTTCGTCGTGGTTGTCAACTCGGCAATAGCTTGCCCATGATCATGTAGTTTCTTGTGTAGGTGAATGAAATTTGGGTCAACTTGATGAACATTGGCTCTACTTTTCCACACCGACAAAGTATCTGTCATCTCATCAGAAATTTCACAAGCTTCAGCATAAGGCGTGTTCATGAAGTTCCCACCGACGAGTTGATTTACCATACATTGATTTGTTGTGTTGATCCCTTTGTAGAAGGTTTGTTGGATCATGGCCTCGGTCATATCATTATTCGGGCACTCTTTAACCATGGTACGATACCTTTCCCAAATCTCGTGCAATGGCTCATTGGGATCTTGCTTGAACGCTAGAATTCCATCCCGTAGTGTAGCCATGTGCCCCAGAGAAAAGAAATTGGCAATGAATTTTTCGGCCAACTCATCCCATGTATGGATTGAATGATTAGATAATCTCTCTCAGCAGTCCAAGTCTTTCCCCATAGAGAAAAGGGAAATAGTCTCAAATGCAGTGCATCCTCGAAAACATTTGTTTACTTTCTCCCCCAACAAGTATCGGCGAACCCCTTGAGATTCGTGTAAGAATTTTGGCTTGGATCCTCGGTGAAGAAACCCCGTTACTCAAGTAGTGCAAGCATCACGTTGGTGATTCAGAATTTTCTGCCCCTAATACGGGGCAGGACTACAACAATAGCATAACCCTTGTTCGGCAACACCCGGTGCGCTACCGCTCTTGGTGGAGGCGGGGGAGGGACGGGAATATTATCATGAGGTTTTCGGTCTCTCCTATTTGCTTGAGGTTCGAGATGAACCTCATCTCCTTGATCATCGTGCACTTCCTCCCCCAATGGAAAATTCCTGATGGGCTCATTGTTGAGAGCCATTCTCATACCTATAAGCAATTCAAAACCAAAATTAGTGACTCGGAAGGAAAGAAAGAAAAATCTCAAAAAACTTAGATATATATCTAAATCTGTTTAACTCCCTGCAACAGCGCCAAAAATTTTTCTCGCCCAAACTCACACCACAAATATAGGTAGTGAGGCGGTCAAAGCAATAATAAAAATCCAATGCAAGTCAGGTCGAATCCTCAGGAGTTAGAATATGGATTAGGTAACACCTAGTGGGAATGTATGATACGCACTATACATTTCCACATTATTGATTGTTGTTTCTACTTCTACTTTAAGTTATTGATTGCAATTGTAAAACTAGGAGACAATATTTTTGGTTTTGGTTGTTTTTCAAATGATAAAAGATCTAGCGTTGCGACTTCTGCCTAGTTGGTTAACTAACGGATTTAGAGCTTTAGGAAATTTTTGTATGATTGGGATAAAATATAGCAATCACACTTAATTACTCACTCTATACCTCTCGGTAGTTTGACTAATTTTGCTTAATTACTCACTCTATACCTCTCGGTAGTTTGAGTGATTTTGCCCGATTTAGCTTTCTCAAGTCCAAATGGGTTGTAACGACCCGACCGGTCATTTTGTGTTATCGGACCCCGTTCCCCAAAATGAAACTTCCATAGTGGCTTATTATGACTTATGACTTGCGGGGACTGGTGGTTCGGGATTCGGAAGTGTTTAGAGTGCTATAGGAACACTTGGTTCCTTAAGGTAGGCCTTTAAGGCCAAGTTTGACTTCGGTCAATATTTTTAGTAAACGACCTTGAAATCGAGTTTCGATGGATCTGGTAGCTTCGTATGTTGATTACGGACTTAGGCGTATGTTCAGAATGGGTTTTGGATGAGTCGGGAGTGTTTCGGCACCCAATATTGAAATTAAAGTTCCTTAGGTTCCTATTGTGGTTTGGGATGTGTTTTTGAGTTATCGAGGTCCGAACGGAATTCCAAGACCGTCTATAGTTCCATTATGTCATTTATGACTTGCCTGCAAAATCTGATGTCATTCTGAGTAGTATAGGTTGGTTCGGCTTGTTGTTAGCGAAGTCAAGGAAACTTAAAGTTCCTAAGTTTGGTTCTAGGGTTTTTGAGGTGTGATTTTGAGTTTTAGCGTTGTTTTGGGTGTTCCAAAGGCTTGATCGAGTCCGTATTATGATTTGGGACTTGTTGGTATATTTGGACGGGGGCTCGAGTGGGCCCAGGTGCCTCCCAGATGCCACACGAGGCCACAACCAGCTGAAATAGATGTTGGTGCACCTGTTCTGGTGTGACCGCAGGTGCAGTTGCCCAATCGCAGGTGCGGGACCGCTCCTACGGTCCCAGCCTCGCAGGTGCGACCCCCAGCGGGCAGCCCATTTCTCGCAGGTGCGGACAAAGTTTGACAGGAGCGAGACGCAGGTGCGGTCTCCTCTTCACAGGTGCGGGCCCAGAATTCCTCGTCCATTTATGTAGGTGCGAGCCTTTGCTCGCAGGTGCGAGACAGCAGGTGCGGTCCTTGAGCCACAGATACACAACCACTATCAGGCAGTCTGTTTCTTAAATACGGGATTCTTCATTGTTTTCTTCATTCCTTCCTCCATTAAAACACTTTGAGAGCTTGGGAAAGGGGATCCACGATCCAACGACTGTGAGGTAAGTAAATTACATCCCAAAGTTGGTTTAATTCATGAACTCTTAGTTACGTTAACCTTCTTAATTAGTAAAAATCAAGAATTGGGTGGTAACCTAGGGCTTTTAGGAATTTAGAGAATAACCCGTCAATTAGCTATGAAATCAAGTAAAAATCATGTATTAACGATCCTTAGGTTATGGGTGAGTGGTTCCTTCGTGAATTTTCGGAATCCGAGCATGCGGGCCCTGGGTGAATTTTGGGATTTCTTCAAGAATGATGAATTTACTAAATAAGTACGAGAATTTCCATACTTTGAGCATAAATTGATGTATTTGTATAACATTTGGCTAGTTTCGAGTCCTCGGGTGTAGAGTTCGGAGTTTTGGGCGCGTTCTTGGTCCGAGAAGTAGATTCGACACAAGGTGAGTCTCCTTTCTAACCTTGTAAGGGAGAACTGTCCCCCTAGGTGATTTAAATGCTCTATGTGATAATTGTGGGGGCTACGTACGTACAAAGTGACGAGAGTCCGTACATAGCGGTTATTACTATTATGTCCGGGTAGTTAGGTCCACATCATGCATTGTGTTTTACTTGATATGAACTACATGCTTAATAAATTAAATGTTACATGCGGCTTATTTCCCTGAGGTCATGGAATTTGAGAAAACTTGTAAGGAATTATTCACTGAAAAGTAATTTAAAAAGGAATAATGTGTGTTCATGTGACCACTTCGCAATTTACATTCCGCGAGCGGAGTGTAATTTCCCCCACTCTTATGGGAACGGGATGTACGCCATGGTGGATTGAGATATGCACTTTTTGTTCGGGTCGTTCGATCCTCGGAAGTGCATAGAGAGGATTACTTTATGGCAAAGATGTATTTTTGGTTCGGGTCGTTCGATCCTCGGCAGTGCATAGATGTGAGTATTTTATGGTAAGGTGCAATTATGGTTCGGGTTGTTCGACCATCGGCAGCACGTACATGGCTATCGTATGACTTCGGCCGGTTGTCCTTACCCTGCATGCGCATGATTTATCTGTTACTAAATTCATGGACATTGATCTGACAGATAATTGGGGGAAGGTGAAGTAGTAATTGTTTTATTCATTCTCAGTACTTCCTTGGATTTTAGTGCCTTATATGTACTTGTTGCTTCACTGCCCTTACATGCCTACCATTTCCATCATATTCTGTTAAATTATACTGTTGGACCTTAGTGAGTGTCATGTCGACCTCTCGTCACTACCTCTTCGAGGTTAGGCGGGATACTCACTGGGTACATATATTTATGTACTCATGCTACGCTTCTGCACTTAATTGTATAGGTTCTGAGGCTGGTGCATCTAGTTGTCAGACCGGAGCTTGACTTTGATTATAGACGAACCTGACTTCACGGTGATCTGCTTTTCTCCTGGTGATCTCTGGCAGCACCATGGGGTTTCTTTTGCTTATTTCTCGTCTATTTCCTTCAGACTGTGGGACTGTATATTATATCTTTTGTATATTCTGTTAGTATGCCCATAGGACTTGTGACACTAAGTCCTGGCACACACGTGATAGTTATTATGGATTTAGGGTTTGTATATATATTGGCTCACGCCTCTTCATGACTGTTTTTGATTAAAAACTGGCTAATTATCCTTATCGATTCATGTTTTAAGTTTTAAAAAAACTGAGTATGTGTTGAGATGTTTAATCTAATAAGAAAGAACCCTTAGTAAATTAAGTGTTGGCTTGCCTGACCCCGATGTTGGGCCCCATCATGACCTAAGATAGGATTTTGAGTCGTGACAACATGGAATCAGAGCGTCGTGGCAGAGGCCGGGGGATGGCACCGACCTGAGGTAGGGGACGAGGGCGTCCCAGAGCTATTCCGGTTCCACCACCAGGGGACCCTATCATTGAGGAGCAGGAAGAGGTGCCTCCAGCAGATCCTACTCCAGTAGACTTCATGACGGCGCCACGCTTCCAGACAGTCATGGGTCGTATGATGAGATTTATGGACACCATGTCCTAGGCTGGTTTATTTCCAGGAGATCCTGCCACTTAACAGGCGGGAGGGGGAGTCCAGACCCCTACTGCCCAGGCTGCAGGCCAGACAGCAGCATTACATCATACCCTAAGTCACTGCCCGTGGGTGGGGTCCATCCTGTTGCAGCAGCACCTAATCCCAGACCAGCTACGGACGGCGATTCGTAGAAGATATTCGATATATGGACTCAATTTCACCCTCCAGTCTTTGGGGGTGAACGAGGCGAGGATGCCCAGGATTTTGTGGATAGGTGCAGGGACAGACTGCACAACATGAGGATACTAGAGTCCCATGGAGTGGATTTCACTACCTTTCACTTAGAGGGCAGAGCTCGTAGGTGGTGACAGTCCTATATTCTCAGCAGGCCAGCAGATTCTCCTCTTGTCACTTGGGAGCAGTTCACGCAGATGTTTCTAGATAGATATATCCCACCCTCTGAGAGGGAATACATACGGTATCAGTTTGAGCGGCTAGAGCAGGGACAGATGTCAGTGACAGATTATGAGGCCAGATTTTCAGAGTTGTCTCTCCATGCACTCACGATACTACCTACTGATGCAGAGAGGATGCGGAGATTTGTGGCTGGGTTGCATCCAGGTATTAGGGCCACCATAGCCCGAGAGGTGGAGATGGGTACTCCTTATCAGCTCGTGGTAGAGATTGCTCGTAGGATCAAGGGGTATCAGTCAAGGACAGGGAGCAGGGGAAACAGGATAAGAGGGCTAGATTCTCTGGAGATTTCAGAGGTGCCCCAGCTAGGGGAAGAGGTCAGTTTAGCAGTTATCAGCCCAGCAGGCCTTTATATTCAGCACCTCCACCACCTCCCCGAGGTGTTCCAGCGAGGCCTCATTTCAGCGCCATGCTAGAGCATTCCTACCTTCCTCCAACCATTCAGAGCTCACCTAGTGGTTATCCCAGTCATCCGAGATCCTCCGACCCCTACTTTAGTGCTATGCCAGAGGGACATCACCCTCTGGTCGTTCAGGGTTCTTCTTCGGGGCAGCAGACTATGGTACTTGGGAGTTGTTACGAGTGTGGAGACCCAGGTCATATGAGGAGACAATGTCCCAAGTTTTGGGGCAAGGCCACACAGCAGGGTTATCAGCCGATGGTTCCGGCACCAATATTCCGGCCACCTAGAGGTGCAGGACAGGTCGGCAGGGGTCGTCCTAGAGGTGGAGGCCAGTCAGGGGGAGGTCAGGCATCTCCTGTTCGCTCTGTTGGATCTCAGTCTTTCGGTACTCCAGCTGGATTCTATGTTGTTCTGGCCAGATCAGATGCAGTGGCCTTAGACGCCGTGATTACAGGTATTATCTCAGTATGTGGTAGAGAGGCTTCTGTATTATTTGATCCAGGATCCACCTATTGATTTCTGCATTGATTTAGCTCCAGGCACCCAGCCTATATCTATTCCTCCGTACCGTATTGCTCCGAAGGAGTTGAAGGAGCAACTTGAGAAGTTGTTAGCTAAGGGTTTCATCAGACCGAGTGTATCGTCGTGGGGTGCTCCAGTTCTATTTGTGAAGAAGAAGGATGGGTCCATGCGGATGTGTATTGATTACTTCCAGTTGAACAAGGTTACCATTAAGAACAAGTATCCTTTGCCGCTCATCGATGATTTGTTTGACAAGTTGCAGGGTGCTTGTTGTTTTCTAAGATTGATTTGAGATCGGGATATCATCAGTTGAAGATTCGGGCTTCAGATGTTCCGAAGAATGCTTTTCTTATGAGATATGGCCACTATGAGTTCATGGTGATGTCCTTTGACTAATGCCCCAGCAACATTCATGAACTTGTTGAATAGGGTGTTCAGGTCGTATATTGATTCCTTTGTCATTGTCTTCATATATGACATCTTGATTTACTCACGTGGTCTGGGTGAGCACGAGCAGCATTTGAGGGTTGTGCTCCAGACCTTGCGAGAACAGAAGCTATATGTTAAGTTCTCCAAGTGTGAGTTCTGGTTGTATTCCTTAGAATTCCTGGGGCATGTGGTATCCGGAGAGGGTATCAAGGTTGATCCTTAGAAGATGGAGGCAGTTCAGAGTTGGTCGCATCCTACTTCAGCTACAGAAACCAGGAGCTTTTTGGGCCTAGCAGGCTATTATCGTCGATTTGTGGAGGGGTTCTCTTCTATTGCAGCTCCATTGACCATATTGACTCAGAAGAATGCCCCATTCCGATGGTCTGACAAGTGTGAGGCGAGCTTTCATAAGCTCAAGACAGCATTGACCTCAGCACCAGTTCTATTATTGCCTTCCGGTTCTAGGATGTATACAGTATATTGCGGTGCTTCGCGTGTTGGCTTGGGGTGTATGTTGATGCAAGAAGGGAGAGTTATTTCTTATGCTTCACGCCAGCTGAAGGTTCATGAGAAGAATTACCCTATGCACGATTTGGAGTTGGCGGCGATTGTTCATGCTCTTAAGATTTGGAGGCACTACTTGTATGGAGTGTCTTGTGAGGTTTATACAGACCATCGTAGCTTGCAGCACTTGTTCAAGTAGAGGGATCTTAATTTGAGGCGGCGCAGATGGCTTGAGTTGTTGAAGGATTATGATATCACCATTCTTTACCATCCGGGCAAGGCAAACATGGTAGCAGATCCTTTGAGAAGGAAGGCGGAGAGTATGGGTAGCTTGGCTTATATTGCAGCAAAGGAGAGACCTCTAGCCTTGGACAATCATTCCTTGGAAAATTGCCTGGTGGGATTAGACCTTTCATAGCCTCGTCGAGTTTTAGCACATGTGGTTGCTCAGTCTTCGTTATTGGGGGAGATTAAGGCCCGGTAGTTCTATGATCCGTACTTAGCAGAGCTTTGGGAGACAGTGGTTCAGGGTAGGGCCAATGAGGTTACTATTGGCGAGGATGGTGTTCTGAGACTTCAGGTCCGCTTATCTGTTCCTAATGTTGATGGCCTGAGGAAGAGGATTCTAGAGGAGGCACACAGTTCTCGGTATTCTGTTCATCCTGGTGCTACGAACATGTATCGTGATTTGAAGCAGCATTACTGGTGGAGGCTGATGAAGAGGGACATCGTGGAGTATGTGACTAGGTGTCTTAATTTCCAGCAGGTGAAGTATGAGCACCAGAGGCCAGGAGGCCTACTTCAGCAGATTCCCATTCCTGAGTGGAAATAGGAGGGCATCACTATGGACTTCGTGGTTGGGTTGCCTCGGACTTTGCGTAAGGTTGACGCGGTTTGGGTCATTGTGGATAGATTGACCAAATCGGCGCATTTCATTCCAGTAGCTACTACTTATACATCTGAGAGATTCGCCCAGATCTACATTCGGGAGATAGTCTGGTTGCACGGTGTGCCGGTGTCCATTATATCATATCGAGGTCCTCAGTTCACCTCGCATTTCTGGAGAGCATTGCATAGTGAGATGGGCACCCAGATAGATCTCAGAACAGCGTTTGACCCTCAGACTGATGGCCAGTTGGAGCGTAGGAGAACATGCTCAGGGCATGCGTGATTGACTTTGAGGGTCAGTGGGACCAGTTCTTGCTCCTGGCCGAGTTTGCTTACAATAATAGTTACCATTCCAGCATCGAGATGGCCCCATTTGAGGCTTTGTATGGCCGGCGATATCGTTCCCCTATCGGGTGGTTTGAGCCTGGTGAGGCTAAGTTATATGGTACCGACCTGGTGAGGGATGCTTTGGAGAGGGTGAAGTTGATTCAGGAGAGGCTCCGCACAGCACAGTCCAGACAGAAGAATTACGCGGATCAGAGGGCGCGTGATGTATCATTTATGGAGGGAGACAAGGTTCTGTTGAAGGTCTCACCGATGAAGGGTATCATGAGGTTTGGGAAGAAGGTCAAGCTGAGCCCGAGGTTTATAGGTCCCTTCGAGGTGTTGAGGCGAGTTGGGGAGGTTGCTTATGAGCTAGCCTTACCTCCCAGTTTATCAGGAGTTCATCCGGTCTTTCATGTATCCATGCTCTGGAGGTACCACGCTGACATCTCTCACGTGGTTGATTTCAGCACTATTCAATTGGATGAGAGGTTTGGCTACGAGAAGGAGCCAGTTGCTACTATTGATAGACAGGATCGCCAGTTGAGGTCCAAGAGAGTTTCTGCAGTGAAGGTCCATTAGAGGGGCCAACGACTTGAGGAAGCGACTTAAGAGTCCGAGGAGGACATGCGGAGCAGATATCCGCACTTATTTAGCACTTTAGGTATGAATCTAGACCCGTTCGAGGACGAACGCTTGTTTAAGAGGTGGAGACGTAACGACCCGACCGGTTGTTTTGCGTTATCGGACCCCGTTCGCCAAAATGAAACTTCCCATAGCGGCTTATTATGACTTATGACTTGCGGGGGATGGTGGTTCGGGATTCGGAAGTGTTTAGAGTGCTATAAGAACACTTGGTTCCTTAAGGTTGGCCTTTAAGGCCAAGTTTGACTTCGGTCAATTTTCAGTCAACGACCTCGGAATCGAGTTTCGATAGTTTCGGTAGCTTCATATTTTTATTTTGGACTTGGGCGTATGTTCAAAATGGGTTTTGGATGACTCGGGAGCGTTTCGACGCCCAATATTGAAATAAGAGTTCCTTAGGTTCCTATTGTGGTTTGGGATGTTTTTTTGAGTTATCGAGGTCCAGACGGATTTCCAAGATCGGGAATGGTTCCCTTATGTCATTTATGACTTGCCTGCCAAATTTGGTATCATTCCGAGTAGTATAGGTCAGTTCGACGCATTGTTAGCGAAGTCAAGGAAAATTAAAGTTCCTAAGTTTGGTTCTAGGGGTTTTGAGGTGTGATTTTGATTTTTAGCGTTGTTTTGGGTGTTCCGAAGGCTCGAGCGAGTCCGTATTATGATTTGGGACTTGTTGGTATATTTGAATGGGGGCTCGGGTGGGCCCAGGTGCCTCCCGAACAACACACGAGGCCAAAAACCAGCTGAAATAGCTGCTGGTGCACCTGTTCTGGTGTGACCGCAGGTGCGGTTGCCCAGTCGCAGGTGCGGGACCGCCCCTGCGGTCCCAACGGGCAGCCCATTTCTCGCAGGTGCGGATAAAGTTCTGCAGGAGCAGAGACACAGGTGCGGTCTCCTATCCGCAGGTGCGGACCCATGCTTCCTCGTCTATTTTCGCAGGTGCGAGCCTTTGCTCACAGGTGCGAGACTGCAGGTGCGGTCTTTGAGCCGCAGGTGCGGAACCACTGTCAGGCAGTGTGTTTCTTAAATACGGGATTCTTCTTGTTTTCTTCATTCCTTCCTCCATTAAAACACTTTGAGAGCTTGGGTAAGGGGCTCCACGATCCAACCACTGTGAGGTAAGTAAATTCCATCCCAAACTTGGTTTAATTCATTAACTCTTAGTTAAGTTAACCTTCTTAATTAGTAAAAACCAAGAATTGGGTGGTAACCTGGGGCTTTTGGGAATTTAGAGAATTACCCGTCAATTAGCTATGAAATCAAGTAAAAATCATGTATTAACGATCCTTAGGTTATGGGTGAGTGGTTCTTTCGTGAATTTACAGAATCCGAGCCTGCGGGCCTGGGGTGAATTTTGGGATTTCTTCAAGAATGATGAATTTACTAAATAAGTAGGAGAATTTCCATACTTTGAGACAAAATTTATGTATTTGTATAACATTTGGCTAGTTTCGAGTCCTCGGGTGTAGAGTTCGGAGTTTCAGGCGAGTTCTTGGTCCGGGAAGTAGATTCGACACGAGTTGAGTCTCCTTTCTAACCTTGTAAGGGAGAACTGCCCCCTTAGGTGATTTAAATGCTACATGTGATAATTTTAGGGGCTACGTACGTACAAAGTGACGAGAGTCCGTACGTAGCGGCAATTACTATTATGTCCGGGTAGTTAGGCCCACATCATGCCTTGTGTTTTACTTGATATCAACCACATGCTTAATAAATTAAATGTTACATGCGGCTTATTTCCTTGAGGTCATGGAATTTGAGAAAGCTTGTAAGGAATTGTTCAATAAAAAGTAATTTAAAAAGGAATAATGTGTGTGCATGTGACCGCTTCGCAATTTACATTCCGCAATCGGAGTGTGATTTCCCCCACTCTAATGGGAACGGGTCGTACGCCGCGGTGGATTGAGAGATACATTTTTTTTCGTTCGGGTCGTTCGATCCTCGACAGTTCATAGAGAGAATTACTTTATGGAAAAGATGCACTTTTTGGTTCTGGCCGTTCGATCCTCGCAGTGCATAGATGTGAGTACTTTATGGTAAGGTGCACTTATGGTTCGGGTCGTTCGTCCCTCGGCATTGCACGTACATGACTATCTTATGACTCCAGCCTTGGATTTCAGTGCCTTATATATAATTTTTGCTTCACTTCCCTTACATGCCTATCGTTTCTATCATATTCTGTTAAATTATATTGTTGGACCTTAGTGAGTGTCATGTCGACCTATCGTCACTACCTCTTTGAGGTTAGGCAGGATACTCACTGGGTACATATATATTTATGTATTCATGTTACGCTTCTGTACTTAATTTTACAGGTTCTGAGGCTGGTGCATCTGGTTGTCGGACCGGAGCTTGACTTTGATTATAGACGGACCTGACTTCACGCTGATCTGCTTTTCTCCTGGCGATCTCTTGCAGCACCATGGGGTTTCTTTTGCTTATTTCCCGTCTATTTCCTTCAGACTGTGGGACTGTATATTATATCTTTTGTATATTCTGTTAGTATGCCCGTAGGACTTGTGACACTAGTTCCTGGCACACACGTGATAGTTATTATGGATTTCGGGTTTGTATATATATTGGCTCACGCCTCTTCATGACTGCTTTTGATTAAAAACTAGCTAATTATCCTTGTCGATTTATGTTTTAAGTTTTAAAAAACTGAGTATATGTTGAGGTTTTTAATCTAATAAGAAAGAACCCTTAGTAAATTAAGTGTTAGCTTGCATGACCCTGCTGTTGGGCGCCATCACGACCTAAGATAGGATTTGGGGTTGCCATATGGGTATTTCACAATGGAAGATCTAGTCGGGTCTTACTATCTCTAGGTTCGACCCTTTAATTAGGGCTATCAATTTCTTGAGTTCACCCCAATTCCTAGTTAGCCAAGTTTTCCTAGAATTAGTCTCTCTTTCTGAAATAGAGACTAAGTCAAATAGGGATGAAACAATGTTTGCAACCATTAATTCTTGAATTTAAGCAAGAACAAGACTAAATATCATATACCCAATCATAAATAAGCCCTAAATGAATAACCCATTAAGTACCCATACTAGGGTTGGGTTACAACCCTATCTAAGGGTTTAGCTACTCATAGAAAATGAAGAAATTAAGATAGAATGCATAATAATTGATTATGGAAATAAAATCTAATGTTTAGAAGCGAATATAGTACAATATTACTCAACACAGTAAAGAAAAACGGGTTAGGTACTCTACACTGATACGACTTAACCTAAAAATGACAAAAAGTTATATTATATTAAGCTAAAAATATCCGACAAAAATGCCCATGTGGAGGTTGTACGGCTGCAAAATTCTGTGTGCGGTCCACATGTTGAGATTGACTGGCCAATTGGACTTTCTACGGTCGCATAAAACTGGGATGCGGCCGCACTTCATCTATTTGTGCGGAACGCACATTTCTTGGTGCGGCTGCATACTTGAGATTTGGCCGGGGCTGGTCCTTCTTCTGCAGAGCACACATTTGTGACTGCAGATGCACTTTGGCTCTTGCAGACGCACAATAATTATGCGGTCTTCATTCTCTGAAGAAAATCCAACAGTGGAACTTCATTGTTTGTTGCGCACACAGTATTATGCGGTCCGCACTGTAGGCCTTTTGCATTGTTTTGGTCCTTGTCAAATTTTGACTCTTTTTTTGAGTTAGTTTTCACATCTTTGACTCATTTCCCAATATTCCTGCAAGAAAGCATATTTCATTAGTTCTTGGGAATATCTTTAAGCATTTTTTAGCTAAAACGCAAGTAAAAGAGAGCAAATAAGCGGTCAAAATCCCTACTTATCATTGTGCTGGAAGCTTTATTGCAGAAACAACGAAGGAGTTGAAAAGGAGTTAGTTCTTGGACTCAGGTACTTGCCATCTTGTCTTAAGTCACTGGAACTCAAAAACTGAAATTACTGCTACTTTCATACTCCATAATCATGTTAGCATCACTCCTATTCGTTATCAAAGTAAAGGAACAGAGGGAGTCCTCGTGTAATTAGACTCCAATTAATTCAAGGAGTCCAGTTGTAAAATGTAACCGCTATTAATCTCCCGTTAGAACTCAAAATCAGTTACTCTCTCTCTCACACACACACACACTTTTCTAGTCAAATGAGGATTACTCTCTTTTAAAGCCCTCTCTTGGCAGCTTCCTCAAACCTCACTGTTCACCTGCAATCTCTCAACCATAAGCAAGAACTAAAGAAAATTATTTGTCCACTCTTCACCATGACCAAGTCAAGACAAACCCCTTCAAAAACAAAATTATCATCAAAAATTCGATGTGATGTCCAAGACAAAGAAAATTGCAAAATCGATTGGTAATTCTGAACCGTCACCTACAATCTCTACACCTATATCGGCTGATGTCCCTGCACCATCACCCTCTGTTATTGGTACACCTATAATTTCCACATCCACTACACCTCTATCTCCAAAACCAACCACCCATGCACCTGTATCGGTCTCTCAAATCACCTCCAAACCCACTTAGGTCAAGGATACTTCAAGAAATTAGTAAAGAGTGGTAAAGAAGAGGATCGTTCTACTTCTAAGGGGGAACCAAAAGTAAAAGAAGCTACTACTCAGGGGGAATCTGCAGTCGTCAAGGATGCTCAGGTAAATCCTCCACCATCAAAGTTTGATGCTCTAGCTTTCACAGCTGATGTTTCCCCGTTAGAATTTGTTGAATCCTTGAGTGACACACCGCATATAGAGAGTACTAATGTAGAAAATTAAGTAGTAACTCAGAACATGAATTTAGAAATAATTGCAAACTTACATGTGGTTGAGGGGGAAGGAGAGAAAGAAACAGGGGACAAAATTGGTTCTGATGGTAGTTCTTACAGTTGGACTGATGACAAGGAGGATGAGGAAACTCATAGGGAGGGAGAAAAGGTGAATTACAAAACTCAAAGTTATGAAGAAAAGAAAAGTGAGAATGAGGGTAAATAGGGTGAAGGAAAAGAAGGTGAGGTAGAATAACAACTAGGTGAGTAGATGAATTTGAGAGTGAGGGTAATGAAGATGAAAAATAAAGAATGTAAGGGTACTTGATGTTTGGCTATAACTATATATTTTTAGTGCATTACTTACCTTACGTTTAGGTGCTTTAATGCTAAATTATATTATATGTGTGATTAATTGAGTTTATTTTATGTGTAGGTACTTTGGAGATGAAATTGGGAGCGAACTAAAACATTTATGTGTATTTTATACACTACAAGAATGGTTCACGCTCATTTATTGATTAGAAATATTATAATGACATAATTATTCAATGACTAAAGACAAAAAAAAAGAAAATAATTGCAAAGGAGTGGAAAAGAAAACAAAAACGAGGATTTGAAAGTTGGGCAAAGAAAATCAATTGAAAAACAAAGCAAAGAAGCAGGCGACGCAAGCAAACTTTCTCGTTTCAGCTCGCGATGTGAGGGCTACAGCGAGGTGTACGCGGGTTCCGGGTTTTAAAGCCTATTTTGTCTCCTTTTTAGTTTTGGACTTGGTTATTTCGTTTAGGTCTTTTCCCTACACATATAAATTGTAACGACCTGGCCGGTCATTTTGAGAGTATGAGCCCTGATCTCCTATTATCTGCTTTCCCCTGTATCATATTCTGTTATTTTGGATTGCCAGGAGGGTTCGTGTTGAGTTTTGAAACGAATTGAGAGACTTAGTCTCTTAATTGGGAGCTTAAGTTGGAAAAGGAGAACAGTTGTTGACTTGTGTGTAACGATCTCAGATTTAAATCTTTTATGGTTCTGTTAGCTCCGTTAGGTGATTTTATACTTAGGAGCACGCCCGGAATGTGCTTTGGAGGTCCGTAGTAGATTTAGGCTTGAATTGGCGAAAGTTAGATTTTGGCGATTTTGCTCGGCAGTGGAAATTTTGATATCAATCCCGGAATGGAATTCTGGAAGTGGGAGTAGGTTCATAATGTCATTTTTGACTCGTGCGTAAAATTTGAAGTCATTTGGACGAGGTTTGAAATGTTTTGATATCGTTTGTAGAATTTGGGAAATTTCAAAGTTCTTTAGGCTTGAATTCGTGCATAATTAGTGTTTTTGATGTTGTTCGATGTGGTTTGAAGGATCAACTAAGTTCATATGGTGTCTCCCTCATGTACTTCTTAGACTCCTTGTATCGCAAACTATAGGTAGATTTCGTAGAGCTTGTGACTCATGGTTTGGGGTTTTGGTAAGTGTTGTGAGTAAAGTGAAAATTTTGTTTTACAAGTATACGTCGAGCGAAATTTTACCTTTATATCGCCATTATTGATGCTCAGTCATTTTATTTGTATTCATTATTTTCTGTTATATCAATGTTAATGATGTCTTTCAGAGGGGGAAAATAGGTCGTGACAAGTTGGTATCAGAGCTCTAGGTTTATAGGAATCGTGAGTCACAAGTCGGTTTATAAGAGTCTCGCGGATCGGTGTGTAGACGTCCGTACTTATCTTCAGGAGGAAATAGAACTGTTAAGAAACAATCATACTTCTTTGATTCCTTTATCGTGCGAGTTATTGACATCAAAAATTCTAAAACTTTCTATTCTATTTTTCTCACAGATGATGAGGACCTGCACCGAGAGATCCGACGATCAGGCACCCGAGCCCCCTGCCAGAGCCACCAGAGGCCGCGGTCGGGGTAGAGGACGACCACGTGGTGCAGCTAGAGCACCGGCGCTAGATGCGATAGTGGAGCCCCCAACAGCTCCAGCTGGAGGGCCGGCACCGGAGGTTCCTATTGCTGCTCCATCCCTCCAGGAGACTTTGGCTCAGTTCATGAGCATGTTTAGCACTTTAGCTCAGGCTAGACTGATTCCGATATCTCGCGCCACATCTCAGGCCGGGGGAGGGGCACAGACTCCCGTAGCCCGTACTACTGAGAAAAGGGTCCAGGTTGTTCACGCCCCAGAGTTTATTTCTATGCCCCAAGTGGCTCCGGTTTAGCATGAGACCAGGGTACCTGCTTCTAAGGTAGAGCAGCCCAGACTTGAGAGGTACAAGACGTACCACCCACCCACTTTCAGCGGACTAGCTTTAGATGATGCTCATGATTTTCTTGAGGAGTGTCATTGTATCCTCCGCACTATGGGCATAGTGGAGACGAGTGGGGTTACTTTCACCGCTTTCCTGCTGAGGGGAAAGACATATCAGTGGTAGCGTGCCTATGAGCTGAGTAGTCCGGACGAGGCAGCCTCACTCACATGGACTCAATTCTCAGATATGTTTTTGCGTGAGTATGTCCCTCAGAGCCTTAAGGACGCTTGGCGTGTAGAGTTTGAGCAGCTGCGCCAGGGTTCTATGATTGTGTCAGAGTATGCAGTCCGTTTCAGTGAGTTGGCTCGACATGAATCGGCTTTGGTTTCTACAGTCAGATAGAGGTTTCCTCGCTTCATTGAGGGACTCCACTGCAGTATTCGGACTAGTATAGCAAGGGAGTTTAGAGATGGATATCACTTATCAGCAGGTTGTGAGTATTGCCAGGAGATTGGAGGGCATGCTTGCCAAGGAGAGAGAGGAGAGAAAGGCCAAGAGGTCTCGAGAGACTCGTCATTATTCAGGAGCTCGTTCCCCAGTGGCACGCCATAGGAGGGTTTTTGTGAGTCGCCCTATTCATTCAGCTCTTCCAGCAGCCAGCGGTGTTCCATCTCCTCCTAGACCTCAGGAGCCTTATTATGCACCACCAGTATCCAGTGTACCTCCTACTCAAGGTGCTACTACCGGCCAATCCAGCAGGCCAGGTCCGAGTCAATGTCAGTCACCGTGTCCTCCGAGGGGTTGTTATGACTGAGGTGATACTCATCATATGGTTAGCGATTGCCTTAGATTCAGGAGGGGTGCACCTCCACAGACTTCTCATCCACCACGTGCTCCACCGAGTCCCCCGGCCATTCTTCCAGCCCCAGCTGCCGCCTCACCTACTCAGGCAGCTTGAGGTCGAGGTCGGGGAGGTCGAGGTCGCCCTAGAGGGGGAGGCTAGGCCAGGTATTATGCCCTTCCAGTCTGTTTCGAGGCATTTGCTTCAGATTCTGTCATCACAGGTATTGTCCTCGTCTGTCATAGAGAAGCATCGGTATTATTTGACCCAGGCTCAACATATTCATATGTGTCTTCTTATTTTTCCCCACATTTGAGGGTATCTCGGGATTCTTTGAGTTCCCCTGTCTATGTATCTACTTTGTGGGGGATTCTCTTGTTGTAGACTGCGTATATCAATCGTGTTTGATTGCTCTTAGTAGTTTTGAGACCAGAGTCGATTTATTATTGCTCAGTATGGTAGATTTTGATGTTATCTTGGGCATGGACTAGTTGTCCCCCCCATTATGTTATTATTGATTTTCACGCTAAGACCGTGACGCTGGCTATGCCAGGCTTACCGCGATTAGAGTGGAGAGATACCTTATGGTATACTCCACATAGGGTCATTTCATTTCTTAAGGCTCAACGAATGGTTGAGAAGCGGTGTGATGCGTATTTGGCCTATGTGAGAGATTACAGTTTTGATACCCTTACAGTTGAGTCAGCTCCAGTAGTGAGGGACTTCCCTAATGTGTTTCCAGATGATCTTTCGGGCATGCCGCTCAATAGAGATATTAATTTTTGCATTGATTTGTTGCCGGGAACTCAGCCCATATCTATTCCTCCTTACCTCCTCCTGAGTTGAAGGAGTTGAAGGAGCAGTTGCAGGTGTTTCTTGATAAGGGTTTCATTAGGCCCAGTGTGTCACCTTGGGGTGCTCCTCTCTTGTTTGTGAAGAAAAAGGATGGTTCTATCCGTATATGTATTGATTATCGTCAACTGAACAAGGTTACAGTGAAGAACAGGTATCTATTGCCTCTCATTGATGATTTATTTGATCAGTTACAAGGTGCCAGGGTGTTTTCTAAGATTGACTTACGTTCTGGCTATCATCAAATGAAGATTCGGGAGTCGGATATCCTGAAGACTGCTTTCAGGAACAGATATGGTCATTATGAGTTTCTTGTCATGTCTTTTGGGCTGACCAATGCCCCAGCAGCCTTTATGAATTTGATGCACAGTGTGTTCTGGCCTTATCTTGATTCCTTCATCATTGTGTTCATTGACGACATTCTGGTATATTCCCGGTCTCGGGAAGATCGTGAGCAGCACCTGAGGACTGTGCTTCAGACTTTGAGGGAGAAGAGATTGTATGCAAAATTTTCTATGTGTGAATTCCTGATCGATTCTGTGGCATTCTTGGGTCACGTAGTATCTTGTGATGGGATCAAGGTAGATCCGAAGAAGGTGGAGGTAGTGTAGAGTTGGCATGGACCATCATCAGCTACGGAGATCCGCAGTTTCCTTGGTTTGGCAGGATATTACCGTCGCTTTATAGAGGGGTTTTCATCTATTGCAGCACCTATGACCAGGCTGACGCAGAAGGGTGCTCTGTTTAGGTGGACCGAGGATTTTGAAGAGAGATTTTAGAAGCTCAAGAATGCTTTGACTACAGCCCTAGTATTGGTATTGCCTACAGGTTCGGGGTCTTACATTGTCTATTGTGATGCCTCGATGATTGGTCTTGGAGCGGTGTTGATGTAGGACGGTAGGGTGATTGCCTACGCGTCCAGACAGTTGAAAGTGCATGAGAATAATTATCCTTTCCATGATCTTGAGTTAGAATATATCGTTCACGCCTTGAAGATCTGGCGTCATTATTTGTACGATGTTCCTTGTGAGATCTACATTGATCACCGGAGTTCGCAACACATGTTCAGGCAAAAGGACTTTAATTTGCATCAATAGATGTGGTTGGAGCTACTTAAGGATTATGGCATCACTATATTGTACTACCCAGGGGAGGCCAATGTAGTGGACGACGCCTTGAGTCGCCGGGTGGAGAGTTTGGGGAGTTTGGCATATCTTCCAGCAGCAGAGAGACCCTTAGCATTGGATGTTCAGGCCTTAGCCAGTCAGTTCATGAGATTGAATATTTCAGTGCCGCTGAGTATTGTCTTGTGTGGTCTCTTGGCCTACTCTTTATGACCACATCAAGGAGCTCCAGTACGATTATCCCCATCTTCTAGTCCTTCAAGACAAGGTTCGGCGAGGTGATGCTAGAGATGTAACTATTGGTGATGATGGTATGATGAGGATGCAGGGCAGGATATGTGTGCCCAATGTGGATGGGCTTTGGGAGTTGATTCTTGAAGAGGCCCACAGCTCGTGGTCCATCCATCCGGGTACCGCGAAGATGTACCAGAATTTGAGACATCACTATTGTTGGAGGAGGATAAAGAAGGATATAGTTGGGTTTGTGGCCAAGTGTCTCAACTGTCAGCCGGTCAAGTATGAGCACTAGAGACCGGGTGGCTTGCTTCAGAGGTTAGAGATCCAACCTCTGAGATCCCAGAGTTGAAGTGGGAGCGAGTCACCATGTATTTTGTAGTTGGACTTCCACGGATTTTGAGGAAGTTCGATGTTAATTGAGTGATCATGGATCGGCTGACCAAGTCAACTCATTTTTTTCCAGTATTGACTACTTACTCTTCATAGAGGTTGGGTGAGATTTATATCAGAGAGATTTTCCACCTTCATGGTGTCCCAGTTTCCAACATTTTAGACAGAGTTACACAGCTCACATCACGGTTCTGGAGAGCCGTATAGCAGGAGTTGGGTACTAGGGTAGAGATGAGCATAGCCTTTCACCCTTTTATGGACGGGCAGTCCGAGTGTACGATTCAGATTCTAGAGGATATGCTTCATTCTTGTGTGATGGAGTTTGGAGGGTTATGGGACCAGCTTTTGCCACTTGTGGAGCTTGCCTACCACAACAGTTATTAGTCCAGCATTCAGATGGCACCGTGTGGGGCTCTGTATGGTAGACGGTGCCAGTCCACAGTGGGTTGGTTTGACTCGGGCGAGGCCCGATTGTGTGGTATAGACTTTGTCTAGGATGCCCTGGATAAGGTGAAGGTGATTCAGGATAGACTTCGCACAGTCCAGTCAAGACAGAAGAGTTATGTGGACCGGAAGGTTCGCGATTTAGCATTCATGATTGGAGAGCGGGTCTTGCTTCGAGTATCGCCTATGAAGGGTGTCATGAGGTTTGGGAAGAAGGTAAAGTTGAGCCCGAGGTACATTGGTCCTTTTGAGATATTGCAGCGTATTGGGGAGGTTGCTTATGAGCTTGCCTTACCTCCCAGCATAGCAGGAGTTCATCCGGTATCATTGGTCCACATTTTCATGCTCCGAAAGTATCACGGTGATTCGACTCATGTATTAGATTTCAGCTCAGTCCAGTTAGACAAGGATCTATCTTATGTTGAGGAGCCAGTGTCTATTTTGGACAGGCAAGTCAGGAAGCTGAGGTCAAAGAACATTGCTTCAGTAAAGGTCCACTGGAGGGGTCAGCCGGTCGAGGAGGCAACTTGGGAGACCGAGCGGGATATGCACAGTCGTTACCCTTATCTTTTCACAACTTCAGGTATGTATCTATACTCGTTTGAGGACAAAAAATTAATTTAAGAGGGGAGGATGTAACAACTCGGCTGGTCATTTTGAGAGTTAGAGCCCTGATCCCCTATTATATTCTTTCCATATATACTATTTTGCTATTTTGGGTTGTCGGGAGGGTTCGTGTTGTGTTTTCAAACGAATTGAGACACTTATCTCTTAATTGGGAGCTTAAGTTGGAAAAGTCGACCGGATGTTGACTTGTGTGTAACGACCTCGAATTTGAATCTTTGATAGTTCTGTTAGCTCCATTAGGTGATTTTGGACTTAGGAGCACGTCTAGAATGTGATTTGGAGGTCTGTAGTAGATTTAGGCTTGAATTGACGAAAGCTGGAATTTTGGCGATTTTGGTCGGCAATGGAAATTTTGATATCGAGCCCGGAATGGAATTCCGAAAGTGGGAGTAGGTTCGTAATGTAATTTTTGACTTGTGTGTAAATTTGATCTCATTCGGAGGTTTAATATGTTTCGACGTCGTTTGTAGAATTTGGAAAATTCAAAGTTCTTTAGGCTTGAATCCATGCATAATTCGTGTTTTGATGTTGTTCGATGTGGTTTGAAGGCTCGAATATGTTTTTATGGCGTTTTAGGATTGGTTCATACGTTTGGTTGAGGTACCGGGGGCCTCAGGTGTGTTTCGGATGCTTAATAGATGAAATTTGGACTTAGGAAGTTGCTGAAGAAATTCTGGTTTCTGGTGTTTCGCACCTGCGGAGGAGAGATCGCAGGTGCAGACACGCACGTGCGGGAGACCAGGCGCAGATGCAGAATTTGGAGTCTTGGCCAGGGATTGCAGGTGTGAGGGTAGTATCGCATCTGCGATGTCCGCAGATGAGCTTAAGGAATTGCAGGCGCGGAGAAAGATCATAGAAGTGGACAATGTTCCACAAGCGTGCACGTGCGGGTGTGGCCCCTTGCCGCAGATGCAAACCCAGCCCCCTTAAGTTATATCTGAACCTGGGAGGAAATTTCCACAGGTGCAGTGTCGCAAGTGCAGAGTGGCAGGTGCGACAGAAGGTCCGCAGGTGCTAGATCACTTGGCAGAAAAGGGGCAGAAACGAGGCTTGATGTTCATTTTCACAAATTTTATTTTTGAGCTCGGGAGAAGGCAATTTCTTGAGGGATTTTCAGAGAAATCTTTGGGGTAACGATTTGTAACTTGTTTTTAGTTGTATTTCATTATCTATAGTCGTTTTCTCCATTTAATTTCGGTTTGGATTGAAAAGTTGTGGAAATGGGGGAAAAGTTCGCCAATCGAATTCTGAGTTCTGAGTGGGATTTAGACATCGGATTTGGGTGATTTTTGTACGAGTGATCTCGTGAGTGAATGGGTATTCTTAATTGTAACTTTTACATGATTCCGAGATGTGGGTCCGGGGAGGATTTTTGGGCGTTTTCCTATTTTCTTGCCTTAGCCTCGAATTCATTAGCTAAAATAGTTATTTGTAGCTATATTTACGTTATGTAATTGATTTGGGCCACTTAGAGTTGGATACTCGTGGCAAGAGCGTGGTTTTGGATTGATTTGGGCTTGGTTCGAGGTAAGTGGCTTGCCTAACCTTGTGTGTGGGAAATTCTCCTTAGGATTTTGGTACTGTTTGATATATGAGCGCTGTGTACCTGAGGTGACGAGTACGTACACGGGCTATTTGTTGTAAAACTCCATTTTTGACTAAATCATAACCTGTTTTTCCTTGTTTGAACTACACTAGCATATGTAATTACCTTGTTAGATTAGAAAAGCATGCCTACGTGTTTTGACAGTCTATTTTAACTCTGTGCAGCATATTTAGTAAAACTCCTGTTTTTTCGTGTTCTGAACTTAGCCTAAACTATAGATTTCATTGTTGTAACTGTTGTATTTATATTTACTTTGGGACTACGGAACGTATTCTGGGAAATCCCCATGTACTGCATATTTACTTTGGGACTGGAGATCCCCCAGCACTGCATATTTACTTTGGGACTATAGACGTATTCTGAGAGATCCTCCTATACTGCATATTTACTTTGGGACTACGGGACGGTATCCCGGAGATCCCCCATGTTGTTATTATTGTGTTCTGAGCTGAGGGCTTTCTTTGACTTCTATTTCTATAGATTTCCATATTTATTTTACTATAATAAATAAATAAATAAATATATATATAGATATATATATATATATATATATATATATATATCTTTCTGCCTTATTTCATTATTTATAGGGCCCTGACCTGACCTCGTCACTACTCGACCGAGGTTAGGCTTGTCACTTACTGGGTACCATTGTGGTGTATTCACGCCCTTCCTTCACATGTTTTTCGTGCGCAGTTCCAGGTACCTCTCGTCCGCCTCAGTATTAGCAAGCAGAAGCAGCCACCGGAAACTTCAAGGTATATTTGCGCGTCCGCAGATCCTCGGAGTCCCCCTCTATCTTTTACTTTGTTTCCCTCATGTACTTCTTAGACCCCTTGTATAGCAGACTGTAGGTAGATTTTGTAGATCTTGTGACTCATGGTTCTGGGTTTTGGGAAGTTTTGTGAGTAAAGTGGCAAATTTGTTTTACTTGTATACGTCGAGCGGAATTTTACCTTTATATTGCCATTTTTTATGCTAAGTTGTTTTCTTTATATTCGTTATTTTCTGTTATATCAATGTTAATAGGCTTACCTAGTCATAGCGACTAGGTGCCATCACGACATCTTTCGGAGGGGGAAAATGGGTTGTGACATAAATAGTCATTAAACACCATTTTTAGGGGAGAACAGACCGGGATTAGGACCAATGGAGAGCACGGAGCTGCCGTGGTGGCCGGAATTGATCAGATTCCATCTTTCTTTCATCAAACTTAGTAATCTTTATTTTTTCTTAATTATTTTTTGTTTTGCTACCATATCTATGTGGATCTAAACTTCACGTTCTAGGGTTGTGATTGTCATGAGTAATGAAGTTTATTAATTATATTACCGTTAATTCGAGTTATCATCTTTGGTTGTTTCTCTAATTATGTGCATAATTGCTCAATTGTTTAGCCAGCAGTTGAGTTTAATTTATTATCTATGCTATGATTGGGAAATCCATGTTTAGATTACAGTAGAATTGGAGAGATCTTGTTTCTGAACCCGTGGCTCGGGAAAGATTTCGCGGTTGGGATAAGAATATACCTAGAAAGTCTTGCTTAGTTGAATACCGTATTATATTCGTTCATGATAGATTCAAGACCATAGGAATAGGGTTGATATATTATGGATACATGGATAGTATTGTGGGTACATGCTATTTATATAAATGATCTGGTCAACTAGCAATCATAGATAATTTTGATTAACAGGTGTAATTACGAACCCAATGGGAGTGATAAACCGACTACAACCCTGGAATATATAACTCCTTTAGTTACATGTTTAAATTTTGCAATAGTAGTTGTATTAGAAAAACACCATTCTCGATTATCTTGGACATTAAATTGATTTTAGTTTGCTTAGTTAACGATTGATCTAAGTCTCTGTGGGTTCGACATCCGACTTTCGAGTCACTTTATTACTTGACGGCCACGTATACTTGCGTTTACTTGGGGAACCAACAATTTTATGGGGCCGTTGCCGGGGACTTAGTTATTGATTGCTTATCTAAGTTAAGCTTTTAATTGATTTTTGTTCAAGTTTTTAATTTTCTTATTTAGTTAGTATTTTTTTCTTTTACTTACTTTCACATGGCATCTTGGAATGCAAATTGTTCGAATGATGGTTATTCTTATTTTGATG
Source organism: Nicotiana knightiana (assembly GCA_005239525.1). Taxonomy (NCBI): domain Eukaryota; kingdom Viridiplantae; phylum Streptophyta; class Magnoliopsida; order Solanales; family Solanaceae; genus Nicotiana; species Nicotiana knightiana. The sequence continues at coordinate 1,855 of MDKJ01330839.1, read as the reverse complement.
ATCCTTGTCTATATTGTGGAGGACCCCACAGGTGGAAAAATTGGTAGAATATTCCCGGGAGCGAGTTATGCACACAATCTCAATCTTTTGAGTGGAATATTTGTAATATGTGTGGTGATCAAGATGGCCACTAGGATGGTTGTCCTAATTCTTTTCATCCTTCTTTGTGCCCTTATTATGATCTTGCTAACAGTGTTTGTGAGTTTGATAGGGGCAATGAATTGCAGGATATGGAACGTGATGCATATATTATGGATATTTTGAGGCAAGTAGCAGAGCAACAGGATGAACTCAAAAAAGATATGAAAAGAATGAGGGCAGCAATCACAAGAATGAAGGCCAATATGGAATAACTGAATGAAGAGAGTGAGTACCAGCAAGAGGAAAATTTTGAAAAAGAGGAGATTATAAATCAAACTTGGCTGGTAGAACAAGCTGAAAGATTGGAAATATATGAGGCTCAATGTGAGAAAATTACATATGGGATAAAAGACTTAATAGAAGGAAGAGATGAACTGGGACAAGAGATCAAAAAATTTGGCACTGCTATTCACGACTTGGGAGCTCAATTGATTGCAAAGGTTGATGCCTTTAACACCCAACAAAATAGTAATGAGCTGTGAGAAGTTGAAAAGGAGCTTATACGCCGAATTGAGGAGCTAAAAGTGGAGAGTCAATAATTCGAGCATATGTTTGTTGATGATGCCCATGTTGAGAAAAGTACACTAGAGCCATGTGAGGAAGCAGATAATGTTATATTTCAAGATTCTAGCGCATGTAAATATGAGGATGTAAAGAATAATACAATTCTCGAGCTAGGGGACATTTTTCAACATCGTGTTTGGATGATGACATGAAAATCGAGTCATCTGATCCTTTGGAGTAGCCAATAGAAGAGGAACGGGGTGCTTACATTCTTGAATTCGTTGTGCCAAAAAGTAAAAATTACATTCCTCATCTAAAGGCCAAAAAGTGTAGAGTGAAAAATTTATTGCTTGGCTTGGTTTTCTTTGTAGCCCCACCGAAGGAGCATAGCCACAGACTGATGCCCTATTGAAGGCTCAATTCACAAGTTCGAGGTGGAGGCAAAAAATGGTTCAAGTTGTGTCGCGACGTTAAATCATGCGCTTATTGGGAGGCAACCCAGCTTTACTGCTTTCTTTTATTTTTATTTTTATCTTATTATTGTTATAATGTCTGTTTTTGTTTTGTAGGATTATATGCATAGAAAGAAAAATCATTGGAAGAGTGCAAAAGTGAGCCAAATGGTTGGAACTAGTGTGAGGTATCCACACAAAGGACCATGACTAGGGGAAGTCTAAGTACCTCGTGAGCCGTGATTGCTTCGGCCTTTGGCCTTTCAGGGACTTTCTTGCCCACACTCATTATTATTTTGCTTTATTTGTACATTGGAGACATCGCACTCCTTCAGTGTGGGGTCGGAGAATTCCTCTAGATAATTAGTAGTAGTATGTTAGAAAATGTTAACTTCTTATTTTTTATTTTAGCTTCTTATTTTTGTTTCGTAGTTGTGTATTATTTTAGTAGCTTAATTTATTTATTTTAAATGTGGAAAGTTAAAAAAATCAAAAAAGGTAGAAAAATTGGACTTTTCCCGATGATGGATCTCCGAGACAGTTTTCTTGAGGGATTAAAGTCTAAACAAAAATTCCAAAAATGTGTCTTTTTATTATTTAATTTTTTTAGTTAGTAATAATCCCCCGTGATTTTTCTTTGTGCCTTGGTTCTTTTTCATGGGATGTAGTTTGAACTGGGTAGTAGTTTTTCTTTTTATTTTTTTATTTTTAGAGTAGATTAGAATTTAGGGAATAAATGGAGGAAGAAAGATGAGATT
>ML397369.1:0-43274 GCA_005239525.1 Nicotiana knightiana | reverse complement strand
TAGAACTTTCTCACCTCCCCCCCCCTCCCAATGAAATATGTCTCTCTTCTCCGACCACCTCTCTTACTGGAAACCATGAGGTCTCACCCCTTCTAGCCTGTGTCTCATCAAATTCCATCTTGACACTACCTTCAGGTCTTCAAGTGAACCTGGAGCAGTTCAACTCCCACCCATGGCCTTTCATGCCGTTTTCCGTCCATCTACGGTCGTCTGAATAAGATCTCTTCATTTTTTGGCCAGAACCTGTGATTCTTTAGCCGATTTTTCTTCTCTTTGGGTTGTCTCCATGAAACCCTAACTACTATCGCTTGGTTTCTTTAGATTCGTAATAGATCTTGGCATATTCGAGCTATTTTTATGTTTTCCTTAAAGATGTTTCGTTTTCCCTAAACGATTCTTCATCTTCAAACTAGGGTTTCATAACACCTTTTTAAAACGGTTTTCCTATGATTTTTCAGTGTTATCCTAGGATTTCTACTGTGTTTTAGCGATTTATTTAAGTCTCTCTGTTTATCTGAGTTGTTGTGTTAAAACGCTAATCTTTAGTCCTAAACCTTGAGTTCCTGATTTTGTCTCTGATAATATGTTTGTATATGTGCTTGCATATCATGAGCTTTATGATTCTCTGAAAATTTACCCTATGGTGTTTATCTATGTCTCTGATTTTCTTGCTTTTCCCGCTTACATCAATGTTTACTCTATAATTCATGTGAATCCCTAATTTCGTATAATTTTACTCTACTGTGATTACTAGGGTTTCAGATTTCTTGACCATTATCTATTTAATTTGTGTTGACTTCCTTTAGCTGATGTTGTCCTTATTCGAGTCCCTGATTTCTTGGGATTAGTTTCCTTCATTGATCTCCTATGGTAATACATTGCTGATTTTGACCCATGAGTTATTCACTTGCCTTATTTGATTGATTCTACTGCTAATCGATTCTTATAGACCTTTCCTTAATTAGATTTTCTGAACCTAGACTAGCTACTTGTTCTATATGCTAAAATTATTTCCTTGTGTGGTTCCAATCATACGTGATACTTTCCCTAAATGGTGCTAATTTCCTGTGATTTGAACCTCACTCGAGGGTTTCTTGCTGATTTCCATCATTCTCTGCCTTATTTTTCGCAGTTGATTATGCTGATTCTTATGACATTCCTTAATTAATATGTTATGTACCTAGCCTAATTACCTGCCCTATACTTGTATTAGTTTGAAATATTTCCTTATGTGTTATATGTCATCTATGTGGTATCTTTCCTTATTTGTCACATGTCCATTACCGTTTGAAATTGACCCCTTAATTGAAGGGAGTACTGAATTTGATTCTCTGATGATTAATCCTAATTCCTTTATTTACTGCTTAACCACAGACTTTACCTTATTTGCTACCTGCTTTCAAACTACATATACTCTTTACTCTTCATTAACAAAGACACGAACACACACACAGTTCAAGCTCTCCCTCTCACACACAAACATACTATGTTCTGAACTTTTCTTTCTCTCTTGTTGTTTGCTTGCTACTCAGTCGGCTAAAAGCCAAGACTGAATAACTCTATTACTCTATTTGCTCTACTGTGCCACTGTTCTATTTGCATTACTGCTCTATTGGTCTATATTGTTCTATACATTGCTGCTCTCCTTCTCTGCACACTACTGCTCCTTTACTCTTCACTTACTTCATCATCTAACTGGTATGTTCTCAGTTTAATTTGAAGGTTTCCAAAACAACATGCTTCAGTCTGTATTACAGTTCCTTTTATTCCTATTATGTATCTACTTATGGTTTTGTTGCTTACCCCGCAACTAGCATGCCTATTTATTAAACTATCTATACGGTTACTCTCTAGGTCAACATGTCTATTACTTTCTATATGTCCCATTAAAACTTCTGCCATATCCCCTGACCCCAGTACATGATAAGCATGTAGTTCTGAACATAGTGTGTACTCTAACACCCCTCATCCTAATGCTATTTGGATCCTTATATGAATCTTTGTAAAGGACTATGCTATGACAATTTAAGTCTTGTGAAACTTTTCTGAGGCCTAAATGTGTGCAAGTCTGTTCCTATGTGCTTCATACTTGTCCCCAATCCCTCATCTCCCTGCTTGTGGTTGCTGAACTTTTATTAATTCCTGTTTATTATTCTGTGTGTGCTGTTTGAGTATGTTGGTTGTGCTACTTCCTTACCCTTTTCAAGCTAATTTTCATTAAACCTCTCTCTTTCTCAAAACTGTTTTGAAACTTTTCTTACTCACTATGAGAACTTACACTATACTCTTAGATATTAGGTTCTACCTCTCTTATGTGAGCATTGCCTTAGGACCCTTGATCTCCCTCTGAACTTTGACACACAAGAGCTAGCCTTTCCATACTGCACTTACTCCATCTTGGCTATGAAATATGGGTGTGAGCACTGCCTGGGATCCCGTGAGATCCTTAGGGAACTTTGACACACCTGGATCATGTGAAGGGTTGTGAACCAATGGAATTTGAGGATCTGGAAACTTGGGCCTACTATGGAAGGCTCCCTATAGTTAACCTCTTCTTTTCCTTTTAATTAAGTAATTCATATTCAGAGGTTTGTAATAATTTGTAAAAATGATTCTGGGGTTGGATAGTGGAAATGGGTGGGGATATGCATGTTATAGTGTAAGTATGGGTAGATATCATGTTTTTCTAGGTTTATTTTTTTTATATGCGCACTAGTAACCATGTATAGGAATCAAGTATGCCATGCATTTAGATGCCATGTCACTTAGGTTCATACATCTGTTTTCCTTTTAGCATGTCATCATTCATTGCCCTCACTTAGAGATCCTGCCTATAGGATAAATAATTAAGTAAATTGTTATTATGTGATTCTGCTCATATAAACATGTCCTGAAGCTTCATTTAGAAGTCCTGTCCTAGAATAAATAATGGTAGCAAAAATTGCAATCATGTCTCATCATGCTATACATGTAGAGATCCTGTTCTAGGTAAACAACAATTAACATTTGTCACCTGTGCTATTCCTGAAGTTGTGCATAATGTTGTGATCTTGCATTCATTTAGAAAAATCATGTTTAAGTTATCATGTTGCATTAGAAATCATGCCTTAGGGTCATACTTACTCAAATAACACCTAGTTTAAATATACGCGTCTAAAACAATCCCTGTTCTAATAAACTGGAAACCGGTCTTTGGTAAACACTTAGAATCACATGCTATTAGTATTGGTAATCTGAAACCCTTTTAACAAAGCTATACAACTGCTGCATGTTATTTTACACCTAGGCAAGCCTTAGGAAATCAGTTATAAGGAATAAAACTAGATCTGTCTTTGTGATCATGTTTAACTACCAGCATGCTAAAATCAGTAGGCAAGCCTGACTAGGACTCCCTCTCTGTGTCATGACAAATCTGATCCTGCTATTGTCATTTAGATATCATGCTTAGGAACTGAAACTGGACCCAAATTTCTTTTGCCCACAAAATCATCGGTAACATAATCATTTTCTTCTCCTTTTTATTTGATAGCTTATGTCATTTTCTTTTTTAATTAGAGTATTAACATAATTTGTATAAAACAGGCTTTGGTCATAGACGGGAAGCTTCAAAGTGCTGAGATTGATGAATTTATCTACCATGAATGTCTTTTCCATCCAGCTCTCCTTCATCATTCAAAGTATATAGTATAACTTTGTTTATATTCCAACTAATTATTAGTCATCACTTTAATTAATGCTAGAAATACTCGTTATGACTCTTTAAAGATTTGATTATTCGCACATAAAATTAACTTTAATATGCACTTGTCGCACATAAAATTAACTTTAAGATTTGATTATACACATGTTATGTATGTGCAATATATGTGGAGGTATACTTGAGACCCTTAATTGCTTTCCATGTTCTTCCCTTATGTGCAGTCCTACCTGTTTTGTTATTTGTCGCCCTAGAATTTTTACCTTTAAAACCTGAGGGTCTTCCTAGCACCTCCCTTTAGGATATGAGTCCTAATTTCCTCCGGGACTTGTACTAAGGGACGGGTAACAGCATGCAATAGAGTTCGTGACCAACATGTGCTTTAATTGCCTTCACGGGGTGGGAAAGGGTAGAATATGGATATGATAACCGGTGCACTAATACCACGTGTAGCCCCTCTTCGAGGAGTGTCATACCGGGTATTGCATTGATGTGATCCATATTATTATAAACCTAGGATACCCTTTATATGCTTAGATCGTAATCCTTTCAAAAGCTAACCTTCTTTACTATTTTCAAACATCTGCATGCTTAAGACTTAAATCCCCTCTTATTTGAGCCTTTATTTGTTTGTTTTCTAAGCCGTACAAATTCACAAAAGCTGTTTGGTCGAGAACCACATTTGTGGATCCTGAGGGGTGCCTAACACCTTCCCCTTAGGATAATCTCAAGACCTTACCCTATCTCTAGTTAACAACGTAGTTGTAAATGAACCCCTTTGGTGTCCTAACGCACCTTTAAAAATTGTTAGGTGGAGACTCTCAAAAACACAAACCCCTTTCCCAAAAGAAAAGAGTTGCCTCAACCGAATGTCATAAACCCGATCTCCGCGAGGAAAGAGGGGGCGCGACAGGAGTTACAAGGAGACCTTAAGCAGGTCTGAAACTTGACAAACCTCTCTCTCACCCTCAATTTCCCTGATATTAACCAACAAAATCCAACTACCCAGCACCAAATGCCACCGCAAAACACGCAAAAACAAAACCCATCACCAAACCCTCATGCACCACACCAGTACCCCACACCTCCTCAAAACCTTAATCCTCCCCCAGTACCAACACCTCAACAACACCATCACCACCCAACCCAATACCCACAGACTACCATTTATCACACTCCCCAGGATGTACCACAACCCACTCCTGATCCCTAAAACTCAACAAATGACATCCTTATGCCCAGATCCCCGGAGTCCATCAAAGCAATCCAATATATGTGGAAACCTTACCCTACACCCCACAAAAAACCCTGTACATACCTAAATCAACCGATAAGGACCTGTTCATTAAGAATATGGCGGAGGAACTCAAGAAGCTCACTGCCAGAGTTCAGAAAGTCGAAGGTGGTAAAGGCATTGAAGGTTTAAACTATGAAGACATGTGCATTCAGCCAGATGTAGAATTGTCGGAGGGTTACAAACCTCCCAAATTTGAAATGTTCGATGGAACTGCTAATCCAAAAGTACATCTGAGGACATATTGTGACAAGCTTGTAGGAGTGGGAAAAAAAATGAATAAATCTGCATGAAACTGTTCATGCGAAGTCTCACAGAAGATGTGTTGTCTTGGTATATCAGCCAAAACCAGAAGAAGTGGGTCAGTTGGGTAGGCATGGTGTCAGACTTCATGGATAGATTCAGGTTCAACACAGAGAACATGCCAGATGTTTTCAACGTTCAAAACCTCAAGAAGAAACCAACAGAAACTTTCAACAAATATGCTGCTCGGTGAAGATCTGAGGCTGCAAAAGTAAGGCAGCGCTCGAAGAAGAACACATGAACAAGTTCTTCGTCAGAGCTCAAGACCCACAGTATTATGAAAGTTTGATGGTTATTGAGAACCACAAATTCTCCGACATCATCAAGCTAGGAGAAAGAATAGAAGAAAGGATTAAAAAAGGGATGGTGACAAATTTTGAGGCACTGCAAGCCACAAATAAAGCCTTGCAGTCGGGAGGTATTTCGAAGAAAAAGAAAGTAGGTGCTGTAATGGTAGACCAAGATCCTAAGTCTCCTCTCACATATCAAACACCTCCACCCACATATCAACCTTCACCCCCCAGATACCAACAACCTGCTACCATCTACCACGCCTATAACACTCAACCCGCATATTACCATTCACCTCCACCCGCTCGCCAAAACTACCAAAAACCATGTCCAAACTTTGACCACAGACCACCTAGAAAATACACCGCAATCGTTGAGCCCATAAACCAACTATATGAGAGATTGAAGGTTGATGGTTATGTCACTCCCATCCCTGTCATTGCTATGGAGAATTATTCTTAGTGGATTAACCCCAACAAGACATGTGCCTATTATTCAAGCATGAAGGGTCATACAGTTGATGAGTGTCATACCCTGAAAGATAAAATTTAGACATTAATCGAAAACAAGGTCATACAGGAAAAGGAAATTGTACCAAATGTGCGTAACAATCCTCTCCCGGATCACATAGGTGATGGAGTGAATGTAATAGAGATTGATGAAGAATGGGACCCGGAAGGGTCAATCAGACTCATTCGAGAGGGGGATGATTCTAAGACGTCTCCGGTCACCCTCACGCTAGTTGTAGTACAAACTCAAGCACCGGTCAAGGTCAAAGTAACTACACCCTTCACTGTGATGGTAGCTCCCACACCATCCTACAAGTCTGACGCCATCCCATGGGACTATGTTGCGGAAGCCAGGAGAAACGGAAAAGCAAATATGGAAGAGGCAGGTGCGGCACAAGGCATACCTAGAACTGGCAGAGTTTATACACCTGACTTGGAGGAATAAACAAGGAATCTACATCTAAGCTGCCTATTGTCGAGACGGGTACTGATGACCTTTGGAGAAAGGTAAAAGCAAGAGAATACTCTGTTGTCGATCATCTGAATAAGACTCCTGCTCTGATATCCATCTTGTCACTGTTGCAGAACTCCGAGACACACAGGAATGCCTTAATGAAGGTGTTGATTGAAGCTTATTAACCCACCAACATCACTACTGGGGAGATGGCCAATATGGTCGGTAGGTACTAGAGAGCCGCAAAATCACCTTTCATGAAGATGAGTTACCACCAGAGGGACTAAGTCACAAAGGGCATTACACATCACAGTGCGATTTGAGGATAAGTTCATCGCCAGGGTCCTACTAGATGGAGGATCCAGTCTCAACATATGCCCACTAACTACTCTGAAGAGATTAAGTAAAGGCATGCACGAGATACGGATGGGAAGCATGAATCTGAAGCATTTGATGGATCCCAAAGAGCTACAATCAGAGAAATCAACCTCAACCTACAGATAGGTCTGGCCTAGTTTGATGTCGAGTTCCAAGTGCTGGATATATCTGCTACCTATAACATACTGTTAGAACGACCCTGGATACATGCGCTGGGGCAGTGGCTTCAGCTCTGCAGCAGGATGTGAAGTTTGAATGGAATCATCAGGAGGTGATTATTAATGGAGATGAAAGTAACCCTATCTACACCAATCAGACCGTTCCAGTCATCAAAAATAGAAAGAAGCTGGGTGGAGAGACGTACCATCATATTGATCGAGTCAATGCAATTGAAAAGGATCGATGGTGGAGTAACAAGATAGAATACATAATTCTATGGACAGGGTATGAACCTGGCAAAGGTCTCGGCAAAAACCTTCAAGGGATCACCAAACCGGTACAGCCGAAGCGTCACGGTACAACTTTCGGGCTTGGATATGAATATACTTGGCAAGATTATCAGGATTGGTCGCCACCATGGCGTGGTCCTTATTATCCACTGGAACAACCGGTATCACACCTGCATCAAACATTGCAACAAGCAGACATAATGTAGGGATCTGAGGAACATGAAGTCTTAGCTGGCATGAGGAAGCTATTTCTAGATGAAGAAGATATGGATTGCAGTGCAATAGTTGAGGAGGAGGAGGAGGAGGAGGAAGACCTTATCATTCGGACCGTGGAGAAAGGAGTTCTTCTCAAGAACTGGACTGTTGCACCATCTCGGTCCCGTCGAGTTCCTGCGTAGCTTGGAAAATTAGCATCAATTATTTTAAAATAGTTTTGAGCATGTGAGAAATTTTCAGTATTTTGTTTTGAAATAATTGCTCGAGCCATCGAGCTGCACTTGTTGACGTTTCTAAAATTTTATTAATGCATTACTACTTTTCGTATTTTATTATTGTTCTCTACATTTTTCTTTCCTTACAATATTATTATACCTATCCCGATGAACCTGCGATAGTGATTCGGGGGATCTTAAAGACGATACAATACCTGAGGAAATCCTCAGAGAGGTAGAAAATTTTGTAAACAAACCAAATTCCAACTTGGACGAAACTGAAGCAGTTAACTTAGGGGATTCCGAAACGGTCAATGAAACACACATAAGCATTCATCTATCACCCTCAAAGAGAGAAGCGTACATCAGATTGCTGAAAGAATATGAAGATATATTTGCATGGTCCTACGACGATATGACGGGTTTGAGCACATCCATAGTGGCTCACAAGCTACCCGTTAATCCTACATGTCCACCAGTAAAGCAGAAGCTCAAAAAGTTTAAGCCAGATACGATTTAAAGATAAAAGAGGAAGTCACCAAGCAAATCAAAGCCAAGGTTCTCAGAGTGGTCGAATACTCGACTTGGTTGGCCAACATTGTGCCAGTTTTGAAGAAAGATGGGAAAGTCAAAGTATGTGTTGACTACCATTATCTGAACAGAGCGAGTCCCAAAGACGACTTCTTGTTGCCCAATATACATATATTGATTGACAATTTTGCCGAGCATGAACTCCAATCCTTTGTGGATTATTTCACAGGGTACCATCAGATCTGGATGGATGAAGAGGATGCTAAAAAGACAGCCTTCATCACGCCAAGGGGAAGCTTTCACCCAATTGGCAGGGTCCCTACATTGTTCATTGAGTACTAATAGGAAGAGCACATATAATTGCAGAAACGGACGGAGAAATTTCTCCAAAACCTATCAACTCAAACGCGGTCAAGAGATACTATGTTTAGGATTGTTCGCATTTCTTCATTTGATGTAACTGAACTACGCTTGACGTGATTCCCGTTTAAGAGGGGATACATAGGCAGCCATGTGGGTTAGGTCATGTATTAATAAAATCTTCATTTTCCCATGATCAGAAACCGGGGCAAGATCGCAAGTTCGGCCGACTTTGTCATATGTGGAACAACCAAAAGTATTGTCAGAAGTATGCATTTAAACTAGGGCAGAATTTTGAGGAGGACCCTCAAAATTCTAAAGCAAGGAGGTTGCAATGTCTCTAAATGTGCCACAGTCACCGATTCATCTAAATTATTTGATCTTACATACTATAATACGTTTCAAACAACTATATCCTTGAAACTAATTTATTAAATGCTTACATTTTTTGAAAACTTTGTTTCTGTGACAGCCAAAGGTTACCCAGGATAACTCATGCAGAACCTCAAGACAAGAAGGCAAATCAAGAAGTCAAGAGCACGAACCAACCTTTCTCCCCGCAAAACTCAAATTTTTTCTTTCGATGCAGTCACAATGAATATTCGCAAATACATACACACACTACCTTCATAACGACGAAGTTTCCAAACGCAAAAGCATCCAGCTAAGAAATACTTTGCTATTTCACCGTCACTCATCACTTTTCTTGCATAAGGCTAAGCACTACCTTTTCCTTACATGAGACTAAGACATGTCTCCACTTCTTGCATGAGGCTAAGCATTGCCTCCGAAATTGCATAAGGCTAAGCACTGCCTTTCCTTGCATGAGACTAAGCATTGTCTCTATTCATTGGATGAGGCTAAGCACTATTTCCCTCTAGATAAGGCTGAGCATTGCCTCCATACTACACAAGGTTAAGCACTGCCTTTCATTCATGAGACTAAGCATTGTCTCCATTCTTGCATGAGGATAAGCATTGCCTCCGAAATTGCATAAGGCTAAGCACTGCCTTTCCTTGCATGAGACTATGCACTATCTCCACTCCCTACATGAGGCTAAGCATTGCCTCTGAAATTGTACAAGGCTAGGCACCACCTTTTCTTTGCACGTGACCAAGCCCTGTCTCCACTTCTTGGATAAGGTTAAGCACTATCCCCTTTCATCGTATCACAAAATACTAATCCTTGTCTTTTCTCATCCTCGCACATGACTAAGTAGCATATATCTGCATGTCATAGGTTGAAACATCACCATTTTGTCTGAAGGCGTCATAGTCCGAAGGCACCATCCTCAAAGCCTGAAGATACCATCACATGGCCTGAGGATCTCTCGATACTGCACATCATTATTCAAACACGTCAGAGTCCAGAGGAATCATCCTCATGGACCGAGGACACCATTTCATGGCCTGTGAATCCCTTATCATACGCTTCATGGCCCGGGATGCCATGGTCTAAGGACATCATCCTCATGGTCCAAAGGCAACCTTCATGGTCCAAAGGGAATCTGCATCATGTTTAAATAAACTATATATGTTCGTATGCTCCATGTTTTGAGTTTTGCAGGTAACTCGGGAGGTAATTGTTCTTCAAACAAGAGCAATCTTCGCTCTGATTTTCGTTCACAACGTTCACATCCTTTTACTACCTCAAATGTAACTGACATTGCCTACATTTCAGATATCTGCCTCATGATACACCCGTAATGTTCATTTCATATTCATGACTCTGCTCATGATACTATCCAACCCAAAAAGATCATTTTCAGTACATACAATCACTCTTATAACAACTCCATCGGTTTCCTTCGTCGTTGAATCCATAACTACACACGACCTGATTCCTGTAACACCGTGGATATGTAGGCAAATCAGGAATCAGGGTTCGGCCCCTTTTTTCAAATCACATCATTCACACTCAATTCTGTCAAAATTGGTCATCGTTTTCTTTACCCGACAACTCTGTCATCATTCCCGGGTAAATAGGGGTAGTTGTTGATACCCAATTTTTTCCTCACACTTTTTCAAATAGTATATATACTTTCAAAATGTCATTTTGCATCATTATTTAATTTATAATATTTTTTCAAGCATTTTTCCATAATATTTAGAACTTTCGAATTATTTTTCTGGCATTTAAATTACTTGAATATTTACTAATTATTCCTTTAAAATATTTTTGTGATGAATTAATCATCCAAATTTATTATTTACACCCACATGTATGTCTTAAATTATATTAGTATTTTTAGGTTATTTACACAATCTTGCAATAAATAGCCTATATTTTACAATTTATTGTATTTGTCATTTTATTCAAGGTCAAAATAATTTTTACATTTTATAATCTTCTACAATTGTTTTAAATTATTAAGTTACATAAAATAGCATTTTTATATTTTTGTTTAACTATTTTAATAAGTTATTTCTCTTCAATCTCTTATTTTAAAATCTAGCCCAATTTTGAGCTAATTTTCGGACCAAACAGACCCAACTCACTGGCCCAGAGATCTCAAATCCCTGGCCCAATCTCCCCAGCCCAAGACAAACGGCCCCTCAACCTAAACCCAGTCGAAATCCGCTTAAACAACCCGCCCCACTCCCATTTCGATCCTGGCCATTGATTTCAGATGATCAACAACCCACAATAATTCCTCCACTTCCTTTATATCCCCTTACCAAACCCTAACCCCATTTCTAACAGTCCCCCGCCCCTAAAATCTCTAGAATCTTCCCGTTTCTCTTAAAAACTCTAATCCCCACTCTTTCCAATCCCTCTCCTAATCCCGTTAATAATGATGTTCACCCATTATTTGCTTATCATATTTATGTTCCTTCGCTACTGGTTGCTTTTTCATGGTATCACCTAAGTACTTGCTTGATTTTGGAAAGTGTTCTCTACAGAACGGGTTAGGCAGATTCGCCTCTAGTAATTTGGATGATGATTTCGTCTATATACGCTCAACAAGGAGTGATTTGCACCTTTGATTCAATTTTCAATCGATTGAACCCAACTAGAAATTCTATATCTCATCTACCGATTCTAATTTGCATGTGATATTCCCTCTCCTTATTTGTGCTTAATTGATTGTTTTCCATGTTAGTTCGTCCAATTTCAACATTATAAAAACCCCTCCCCTAAATCCCCTAAGACAGACCTGAATTATTGTTCTCTCACTCTCACTTGTTCTCTATATTATTCATGAATCTATCGCTCTTAGCCGGCTAAAATCCAAGGCCACAAAAATTCTCTTTATCTACCTCCCTAGTGCGAGCACTACTCAGGGCTCAGTCGAATCTTCTGTGAACTCTTACGCACTAGGGTTTGGAGTTTTTGCTGTTGTTCTTACTTTGCTACTAAAACTTGGTGACTCTCTTCTATTTGTTGTTAAACCTGCAAACTGGTAAGTGTTCAATTCCTCATAATTATGTTTTCTCCTTTCTTGTGTTCATGCTTCTAAATATATATTTCATTTGAACTCTTACGAACCAATATGACACTGTGTCGACCTTGTTTTTTTAAATTCTACTATAATTCTTCATCAGAATATGTATAAGTCTCTATATGTTCATTTAGTGTATTCAATTTGGAAGACTTTTTTACTGTTATGCTTGTTTAAGACTATCATATTTATCTATGCTCGAATTCGTTTACTGACCATTTGTTATGAGTCTTGTCTCATGCCTTTCCTTGAACTTTTGTACTTGAACTCCTAAGGAAATGGTTCCTGCCCAGAAGTTTCCTTAATGATCCTCTTTCTTCTGAATCCTTTATGCATAACCTGCTATTTCTTTGCAAATTGACCCATGATCATCCCATGTGACCATATGGTCTCAATGTTTATCCCAATATGCTTCCTTGCACTTTGTAAAATTTAAAGTGTGATTCATGCCTGATTAGTACTGCCTAAATCCTACAAGGTAAAAAATGCAATATCTAGTTTTTCTTCTATGTGTAATCTAGATCTTAGTGTCTCCTTGCCTACTATGCATTCTGGTTTTGTTCAAGTCTTTGTGCTATGACTGGTATTTAGCATGTTTATGACCTTTCATGCTCAATTAATGATTGTGTAGACCATGCCCATCAGCATGTTTGGTTATGCTATTTTATTACGTTTTTAATGGTAGACACTTTCATGTGAAGGTTGTGCTCTACTTGCTTCTTTTCTATGATTCTGCTAGATCCCCCAGCTAAGGTTTTTTAGGTTGACATTGAATCATGCTTCATTTTGAAACTCTTTGGAATAATGTACTATCCTATGATGATCAATCCCATCACTTTTAAACTTTATTTTTGGAATTACAATCATAAACTTGCTTCCTATGTGCTTTGTGTGCCTTCCAATTTAGTATGATCATGTCTATATGTCTTGGCTAGAGCTTTTGTTAGTCACAGCTTTAAGAAGTAAGTGTTTGAGCTTCATAGTTGTTTAATTAATTCCATGTGTAATTTATCACCTGTATGTATGGGTGTTCGTTGATCGGTACGGTACGGTATTTAGACATTTTGGTTCCGTATTTTCGGTATTCGGTTTCGTAAAATGCTATACCAATACCGTACCTAATTATTATTCAGTATGGTTGGTTTTCTCCGTTCAATTTCAGTTTATTCGGTTCTGTAACTTCGGTTTATTCAGTTTAAATACTAACTAGTGGATAGAGTCATAGACGGTAAAATTCTTAATTAAATGACTCAAAGTACAAAACTAAAAACGTTTGTTAACAAAAGTTTTATCCAAACCATCAAATACCAACCTATGCAGAGAAATATCTTGTTACTTTCTAAGAACTAATTGATGAACTTAGAAAATTAAAAAAAAGTAAAATTTTAGATTTCTTATATTTATTTTATCGATATAGGATACTCATATTGATAAAATGATTTGTGTTATAATTAATAAAATGTGTATTGTGTAATATAATATATATTTCGGTATGGTATTGGTATTTCATTTTATAATGCCAAATACCATACCTAATACTAATATTTTCTAAAACATAAATCAAATACCATACCGAATACCAAAATATCAAATACCAAATACCAAAATATTCGATTTTGGTACGGTAATTCGGTATTTACCAAATTATGCACAGCCCTACCTGTATGGCTAAGTTCGGCATACATTTGGGTAAGTAATGTTATTCGTTAGGCCTGATTTTGGTCCATATGTGTTGTTGAACCTGGGCATTGAATTCAGGAATATTGTACTGTCCTGGTGAGCCTGCGGTTTGGGCCTGCTGATTGTCCGGGGGATAATGTTATTGAAGGCCAAAGGATACCCCTGGGTTACTTTGTATTAGGTTTGTAATTGCCTTAGTGGGCCTGTATTTATTTCAGCTTGTATTTGGTCATTTTTAAGTATGTATTATTTCATTCTGGGCCTGTAATGATTTATAATAACAAACAATTGGGGTATTAATAAAATTAGGGAGCAACAGGTGTATTCTAATACTTGCGTAAAAGGGTAGAAAACATGCTTATAGAGTCTATGTGTTCTATTTTAATTTCATTCAGCATGCCTTATATGTTGTTTAGTTTAGTGTGTTCTATGCTAATAGGAAGCATGCCTATAGGAATCACGTACACTTCATTCAACTGGACAAAACATTCTGGCTTAAATATTTGCTACTTGCTTACATATGCACTACTAAATGCTTCTAGACAGTATGCCTATAGGATATAATTACCATATTTCGCCAACGTCCACCGAGATACCATGTCTATATTGTTTCAATTAATCAATTAATCAACTGCTTCTATTGTTCTCAATACGTTGCTCTTTTAGACATCATGACTATAGGATCTTAATCAACCAATCAATTACTTGGTCATTCTATCGCATTACTACACTTAGACGATATGCCTATAGGAATAAAGTACATAAAATCAGATTCAATTGTTAACTACTAGAAATCTTGCCTATAGGACATCGTCATATGCCTAAGAAACATGCCTATAACATCAGCACTAGTAATTTGGACAGTTTTTACTGCCTCCTTGAAATCATGCTTGTAGGATTTATAACTCCTCATTCATTGCCTGTCCAGTATTGGAAATCCAGAATCACATAGAAACCATGCCTATAGGATTATAAATTCTGATTCTAAAATCTATGTTGCTTAAACTGCCCGCGTGCATCTGTTTCTTATGTGTGGAGGCTAACTTGAGCCTTTAATTATATTTACCTGAAGTCTTATCTGTTTTGAATGTCGCTTAGTTTTATCATTTTTGAGCAGCCTAAGTAAAGTCTAGAACCACCAGAATAGTAGGTCCAAAGCCTCCTGGACCATAGGCATAGGACGTGGCTTAGAACTGAATTAGAACGCTTTAGGTAAACAACTTCAACATAGTAATCTGGTAGCAGGAGATGATAATCGGTGCCCGCTGAATAATATGAGCAACTCCTTGCGAAGTATTATTTATGTTGCACGGGATGATCCTTTAAGCTAAAAAACATAGGACCCCCCCCCCTCCCTCTTTATTTTGTACACTTAGTCATTTAATATAGACCATTATAGTTGTATCCTTGTAGTCCTTGAAGGCTTGTACCAATTCTCATTGTGTTATAATGAAACTCTTCGAGTTTTATATTTCTTTGATCACCTAGCCTAATCCACATAGTCATAAGTTCGGTCGGAGCCCATAGTTGTGGACCTCGAAGAGTGCTTAACACCTTCTCTTTGAGGTAATTTGAGCGCTTACCTGTTCTTTGGTAACGCAGACTAGTTTAAAATAGAGTTATTTGCATAATAGGTTTCCTAACGCACCTTAAAACTGTTAAGTGGCAACTCTTCTCTTTTAATACTTCCTTAAAAGAGTTGTCACACGTCAAAGCCCGATTTCGCGAGATAAAGGGGCGACACAATCATTATATTAAAATATTCAATAACAAAGATAATAAAATCTCATAAAATAAATATTTCTAATTAATAGGCCATAAAAAATGAAAACAATCTAAAAGTACAATATAAGTCATGCTAAAACAAGTAATCTAATAAGTATTATTAATTACATAACTAAGTCATGTTAGGGAGCGCTTTACCCCTCAATGTGGTACTTTCCGACGCGAATTCGAATTTAGTCGGGCCCCAATGTTGGTACCGGATATCGGGTGGGAAACCCAAAAAAAAAATAGTGTTGGCCTATGTCACTGAATGGGTTTTGAAGATTGACAAATGTTGACAAGTTGAACCAGGTCCATCAAAGCATACACACCTGAACGGAGCAGTTGGCACAAGAATCGTACAAGCATAGGAGATATCAGTGATTGTTGAGTTTCCAAGAACTAAGAGGATGTCTCCTAATACGAAAAGATTGCAAACTGATGAATATGACAGAAGTTGAATTCAGCTAGGACAGAAATAAAGGAAAGAAGTTGAGTTATATTTGAACTCGTTTACTCAAGTAGAGTTGGATCAGAAATAAACCATGGACTCAAAAACTGACTCTATAAATACTCAAAGTATTACTCCTGAAATTCACGACGCACAAAGACTAAATTGAATCAAGTTCTGAAAGAAAAATTCCCAGGATATTTGCAAGCAGAAGTATTGTGCAAAGGCTACAGTTCAACTAGAAGAAATAGTTCCATCTGTTTATCATTGAGTCTAGTTGGTTGTAGCAGGAGTTTTAACATTGTATCTTTTCAGCTTTCATAGAAGCAATTGTAATAGGTACACATTGTTCAAGTTAGAGTAAGCCGATTCTTGTTCAGGCCTTGGGAAGACTCAGGATTTATGCTTCGTATAGAGGTGAGTTGCAAGTAAGGTGATTCAGCCGGGTGCTTCTTTGAGAGGGGTTTCATGTGCTAGAAGGGCCTTAGAGTTTGATTATATTTGGGACAAAGTCAGATTGGGTGACTCTCATTAATGGTCCTAAAGGATTCAAAGGTTAAGGTGCGGTGCTTAAGAATTTCGAGTGTGTAGTGTGGTTAAATATCGAGTGTTGCAGTGGGTTATGAAAAGGGGCTTGGAGTGTTCTATGTTATCCTCGGTATGTGGTGTAACATTGTAGGAGTGAGAGAAAATGACTTCGGATTCATGGAGAAATTATTAGAATGGGTGTACCGGTTGAAGACACGAATATGCTCACAAGGAGGGTATGAGATGGATCGTGGGTTTTGGGAACAATGTGGTCTCGTGAAATGGGGTCACTCGGGATGAGTATGAATTGAGTTCGTTATATTGAGAAAGAAGCCATTGTTATTTCTAAGGAAGATCTAGAGTAAGTTCTTAATGAAGTAAGGGGTATAACACATTGATGTAAAGGTGGAATGGTGGTTTGAAAAAAAAGTGCGGGCTTAAATATGAAGAAATGTATTAAAGTGCTTAGGGAGGTGTAGTCGCTCTTATATCCAAATGTATCCTACCCGTCCCGCAGCCAACTACAACCAAATAAAGTCCTAATTGATTCTAGACCAAATGAGCTCGATTAGTAGAGTATTACACTACGGGCAATCCTATGGTATGTTTTCTGTGGCACAAGAAGTTCTTTATGAGGGTGAGTGAAATCTTGCTTAATTGAAGTCCTCAGTGTGTGAATTACATTGACTATGACACGTATCTCTTTTTTGGTGAGTAGGCACTTGACTCATGAAAGGAAGGTAAGTCTGTACCTCTGACTGAGAGTAGGAGAGCCGGTTAGGGACATTACGTGGCAAGAGAGAGAGTCCACTCTTGAGGTGTGGATATTACGCTAAGGTAGTCTACCATTGTGAATTATTCTTGGTATGAGGACTAGGGAAGTTACCCAGTGAACATTAGGCCTGTAGAGTGTGGTTTTGTTGCTCGAGGACTAGCAATGTTTTAAGTGTGGGGTGTTGATAGTAGCCTATATTATGCAATGTAGATGCTATTTATGCTCTAAATTAACCATACTTTATTGATTTTTTGAATCCTAAATGATAGCAAAATGCTCTAATTGAGATTTTTATGCGTTGCAGGAGCTACTCCGAGCTAGGAGGAAGATAAAGAGTGTTTTGAACTCGAATTTATACATACAAGGCCAATCGAGGATAGCCCGGATGAAAAAGAGCAAGAAAAAGGCAAAGATTACGCTGAATTCCAGAACCACGATCGCGGCCTAGAACGCGGTCAAAAACAGAATGATGCTCCGTGACCACGGTAGAGCGTGAGACTGCCAAGAAGTTTGGGGGCTAAAGTGTATATCGCTGGAAATTTAACCTAACCCTATATAAACCCAAAAACTCGCCCAAAGTCAGTTTCAAGCTTGTTTTAGACTCAATTGGAGACATGAACAAGTGAGAGAAGATCAAGTCATCATTAGAGTTTTTCATTCTTCTTATTTTTATCACTAATTTGTGAATTATGAACCATTTTAATGCTTTATCTTATTTTAGTATGAGTAGCTAAACATCTAATCTAGTGTTTTGATGGAACCTATTGAAGGATGAAATTCTTGCAATATTAATATAGATTTTCCCAAGTTTAATCTCTATTTGTTCAACTACATGCTTGTTGTAGTTACTGAAGGGCCCTCAATTATTTGTGCCTATTTAGTATGTATTACTGGGGAGAGAGTGCATATTTAGGTAGTTGTTAAACAACATCACTCCTGACGTATATGAGGGATCAATAACGAAGGGTTTAAAGATGGGATTAGGGATAACGAAACCTTGGTGCGATCTAAGTGAGCTGTAATTAAAGTTAGCTAGTGTAACTCGGGAGAGTATGTCTAGTATATTGTCATAATTACTCGGGAGAGATTTACGGCAGTCAGAGTGCTCATGATCGATAGAGAAGTTTAGGAAACTTTATACCAAACATAGCGGGAAGGGATTCCAACAATATGGGAAATCATAACCTTAGATAATTCTAATTATTGTTTACAACCCGTTCTTAGTTAGCTCTTAGTCATTATAGTTCATTAAGTATTAGTTAGTTCCACGAAGTCTGCTAAAATTTGAACTTGATAGCCGTTCAGAATTGATATTCGATATCATACCCACTAAGTTCGACGAACCATTTGGCCAATCGGCTCGACAGTTCGGGCTTAAGTAAAACATTGTGAAGCGGGTAAGTGGTTATCACACATATTGGGTGACATTGAAAATACGATTTTAACTTCCTAGAGGCGCTTATTAGAGCAAGTGCCAATTTTTCTAAATATGGGTATCGATTTTCTGCTTCTCCTAGAGTTCGACTTACATAATAAACAGGAAATTGTGTACCTTGCTCTTCTCGAAGACCGCTAAGCATAAATAAATATTTTCATATGCTTTTGGAGTATGAAGCAAAGGTGGGCTCGAGAGATACCGTTTTAATTCTTCTAACGCGTGCTGGCATTCCGGAGTCCAGACGAAATTGTTCTTCTTTTTGAGTAGTGAGAAGAATCTATGGCTCCGATCTGATGATCTCGAGATGAATCGACCTAAGGCAGCTATCCGCCCTGTCAGCCTTTGTACGGCTTTAACACTATCCACGATATTGATGTTCTTGATAGCCTTGATTTTATCGGGGTTGATCTCGATCCCCCTATTTGAAACCATGAATCCGAGGAACTTGCCCGAACTGACCTTGAAAGCACATTTCTCGGGGTTGAGCTTCATGTTGTATTTTCTCAGTATCTTGAATGTTTCCTGCAAATGTGTCCAATGGTCCTCTGCGCGTAGGGACTTAACTAGAATATCATCAATATGTACTTCCATTGACTTACCTATTTGTTCTTCGAACGTTTTATTTACTAGGCGTCGGTAGGTAGCACCTGCGTTTTTTATCCCAAAATGCATTACGTTATAGCAATACGTTCCATACTTAGTGATGAATGAAGTCTTCTTCTGATCCTCCAGGTTCATTTGAATTTGATTGTACCCCTAGTAGTCGTCGAGAAAACTAAGGATCTCGTGGCCGGCCATGGCGTCGATCATATGATCGATGTTAGGCAGTGGAAAAGAGTATTTGGGCATGCCTTGTTTAAATCCTTATAATTTACACACATTCTAAGTTTGTTCCCCCTTTTAGGGACTACGACTACATTTTCTAACCATCCAGGATATTTTACTTCCCCAATGGATCCTATTTTGAGAAGTTTAGTTACCTCGTCCTTTATGAATGCATGTTTTACTTCGGACTGGGGCCTTCTCTTTTGCTTCACTGGCCTGAACTTCGGGTCCAGGCTCAATCGATGTATTGTTATTTTTGGTGGGATCCCTGTTATGTCTAAGTGGTACCAGGCAAAGCAATCCATGTTATAAATAATAAATTAATGAGTTTCTTCCTGAGTTCGAGGTTAACCCCCTACCCAGGTATACCTTTCATTCGGGAAGATACTCGATCAATATAACCTGTTCCAGTTCTTCGACTGTTGATTTGGTGGCGTCGAAATCTTCGGGAATAATGAAGGTTCGAGGGATCCAATAATCGTCGTCTTCTTCTTCATACATTCCCTGCTTCTCCGATTCAGTCAAGGATGGTGGCTGTGGTTGCTATTTGGCTTCCTATTTTTCTTTGACATCCGATCCCTTTGAAGTTGAAAGTGCCGATATCGGTATCACCTCATCGACCGCGAACATTTCCTCTACAGCATGCTGCTCCCTATATATTGTTTTCACCTTATGTGGTGTAGGGAATTTCATCATTTGGTGGAGAGTCGAAGGGACTGTCCTCATATTGTGAATCCAGGGCCTTCCGAGTAGCGCGTTGTACCTCATGTCGCCCTCGATTACATGGAACTTGGTTTCTTGAATAGTTCCAGCCATGTTCACTAGTAAAACAATATCTCCTTTAGTCGTTTTGCGGTCCATGTTGAAATTGTTTAGGACCCAAGTTGCGGGCACGATTTGGTCTTGTAGCTGAGCTGCTGCACGACCCTCGATCGGATGATATTTTCCGAGCTACCTGGATCCACTAAAACACGCTTAACTTGAACTTTATTCATAAAGATAGAAACTAGAAGAGCGTCATTGTGGGGTTGAGATATTCCATTTGCTTCCTCATTGTTGAATTATACGGTGCCTTCCGGCACATAATCTCGGGTCCGTTTTTCCCTAGTAATTGACACTTTAGTGAATTTGAACACATTCCCTTGTGGGATATCGACCCCGTCGACGATCATATGGATCACATGTTGTGGCTCTTCCTGTTTATTTTTCCTGTTGGCGTCCCTTTCTCTTAAATGATTCTTGGCTCGATCACTTAAGAACTCTCGAAAGTGGCCCTCGTTGAATAGATGGGCTACCTCTTCTCTTAGTTGCCTGCAATCCTCAGTTCTGTGGCCATGTGTGCCGTGATACTTACACATCATATTGGGGTTTCTTTATGAAGGATCAGTCTATATAGGTCTGGGCCATCTAGTGTCTTTGATTCTTCCAATTGCCGATACAATACCTGATGCGTCGACATTAAAGTTATACTCTGACAATCGAGGTGCCTCTGTGCGATCAGCATGCTTATTAAAACCACTTTTGCTCATAAGTCCCCGAGAACTCTGTGCTCGATCATTTCGGGCGGGATTGTGTCCAGGGCCGCTGTTCCTGCGATCTGTAATGTATGGTTGATATCGATTTTTGTTCGACCAAGTTTCCCTATCGATGTCCCTTTGATTTCTGACGGCGGACCAGTTCGGATATACGGAACCGAAAGAAGTTCCTATTTGGTCATCTTCGACCTGATCTTCGATTGGTACCGACTATGTACATCGGCCCAGGTCACTGCCGGACATTCGATAAAATGTTTCTTCAGTTGACGTGATGCTATCGAACTTCATTTATTCAACCCCTGGGTGAAGGCTTGAAAAACCCAATCATTTGTGAATGGTGGCAACTACATGCGTTCCATTTGAAATTGGGACATGAACTCCTTAAGCATTTCATTATCCTTCTGTTTTACTTTGAAAAGGTCTGATTTCCTCGTTGCAACCTTTATGGCCCCGACATGTGCAAAGAATCCACTAACATGGAAAATGAGTCAATGGAATTTGGCGGTATATTGTGGTACCAAATCATTTCCCTTTCGATAGAGTCTCCCCGAACTTCTTCAACAAAACAGATTCGATCTCATTATCTTCCAAATCGTTACCTTTGATGCCGTATGTATAGGAGGTGACATGCTCGTTGGGATCGATGGTCCCATTGTACTTAGGTATATCCGGCATATGAAACTTTTTATGAATGGGCTACGGAGCCGCACTTGAAGGAAACGGCTTCTGTACAAATTTCTTCAAATTCATCCCTTTCAAAATTGGCGGTGCCCCCAGTATATAATCAACTCAGGAGTTGTACGTTTCCACTTTCTTATCATTTGCCTCAATTTTCTTCTCTCCCGAATCAATTCGTTTGGTGAGCTCCTCGAACATCTTCATTATCACGGGGTTAGTCCTTGATTCAATGGCATTCGGTCTTTCGGGTAATATCTTAGTTCGGCGGGCGGCTTCTGGTTTGACCCCACTCGGAGTTCGATGTTGATTTTGTAGTTGTGCTATAGCGCTTGTTGAGCCTGTAGCATTTCGAATATCACCTGGAGAATGACTGCTCCATCTCCTCCACCCTGTGTACCTTATCCACCAGATCGTCCTTCTCTGCGTACGCTCCCTTCAGGGTCCACGCCCAGATTCGTATTCAAAGCAATGTGTGAACTGACATCGACTAGGTTGGGAACCGGTGCTCCCCCGAGATTAGCTTGTGGCATCTCGACCCCCAGAGCAATTACATTTTCATTTTCCTCGTGAAATCCGAGGCTGTTGTCACCATGTGTGGGTGTAGTTTGTGAGTTTGATATGTTTTTAACCTGAAAGAAAAAATACTTGACAAGAACAAGCGTGGTATAGTGTGTGTTATCGGAATCGGTATTGAATAATCACTATTATCCTTAGCCCCACAGTGGGCGCCAAACTGTTTACCCTAAAATTTGGATAACAATTAAACTTATATTGTGGTTTTAAAGATATGTGATTTCACCCAATACCAATTGATAAACAAGAGAATTAATGAATGCATTAAACTGTAAAATAAATCAAACCAGTATGCAAGCTGAGCCTCGACCTCGAAATGATGTATTCTCGAGGTGATGGTAGTACAAGAACGATTAAAATAAAACAAATGTTGATGAACAGTAAGCAGAATGATAAGCGAGAAAGAAATGATTCTATAGCTTTTTCTCAGTCAACAATGAAAACTACAAATGACTGGCATTCCTCTTTATATAGTAGAGGAATCCTTATTATAGTATACAGAAGAAAATCGTATAAACAGCTGATTAACCGCTACTGATTTGACTCATTCCGAGATTCATGCCACGATCCCCGACCAATCACGGATATCTTGCTCTTTCCATTACTGTCACGCCCCAAAATCGAGGGACGCAACCGGCACTCAACCGGGTGACCCTAGTCAAGCGAACCTGATTTTGCCTTCCTACCCAACGCGCCTCCCCGTGTTTACATCATCCATTATTTATGTGAAGCAGTGAGATAAACTTAAAAGTGTGTGATTACCACAATAAATGCAATTCTTCCTCATTTTACATTATTATACCAGATTTCCCAAAACATACATAATAGATACAACACTTCCCAATACGGACCGCGATTACGAGCAAATACAACCGCTACCCAAAATATACATATGCACCCACATTGTGTCTACGGAGTCTCTAAGAGTACTAGGAGCTTATACAACACTTGCCGGCAACAAGGCCTCGGCTATACCTTACAATACATAATATACTCAAAAGGAGATGTTATGAACTACACATGGCCCCGAGAGGAAGTGGGGCTCACCAGTACAGCTGAAAAGGATGAGGAGAAGTCACCACTAACGGCGAGTTGAGCAACCTGCTACGGACCCACCTACATCCATATAAAAGATGTAGCGCCCCCGGCAAAAGGAACGTTAATACTGTGGAATAGTACTAGTATGTATAAACAAACTTTATCCCAAGTACAATCAAGCAATACACAATTAAGGAACACAATAGAACCAATTATTCAATGCACATGGAAAGAAATAACCAAAATCAAACAAGATGCACAATCTCTCCTTTTTCCTTTTCAACATCATCATATTCAAGAGCTCATAGATTTTCATTTCAGTAGTGATAACGATCACATTTCATCCTTATTACCTCGGCCACCCTTATTACCTCGACCACCCTTATCACCACAACCCATCAACCTTATTACTTTGTGTTGCGGTGCGCAACCCGACCCCGCCTGATAATTTAATCCATTATTATCACCACAACCCACACCTTATTACTTCGTGTTGTAGCGCACAACCCGACCCCGCCTGACAATTTAATTCACAGCACAATCACAAACAATTTCATCACAAGAATCACCAAATCAAGGAATACAAATTCATATCAACGACTCATTTATTTGGGGCCAAGGCACCATAACATTTATCAAGTAGAAATTTCATGAACACGATGCTGCCACATTCGCTCAATTCAGGTACATTGTTTCACAATACTCTTTTTCATTACTTCCCACGTATGGCTTTCAATTATTTTACACATTCCCACATTTTAGCACATTATAAATCTTTCGTTCATTACACATCAAACACCTTTTAAAACTTCATACAGCATAGTAGCATGACAATCAACCAGGAAGAATCAGAGAATAAAGCCTCACGTCTTAACACGTTTGAACAGTCAATTCACATATTTCCAAACAAGGTACACATACCACATACTCGAACCCAACAAGAGGATTCTACGAAGGTTAAAGTTAGCCATACATACCTAGGGTTGAAATGCCTTTTCAACTTTTACTCACAAATCACCGGACCGACTAGTACCGTCAAGCTAGTTCACAATTAAACATATTCAACTCAGAATTGGAAACCATGCATGAAATTTGAACACTTTTTAAGCATTTTTCAACTGCTATGTGACTCCCCCTTTAGATTGCCAACCCCCTTATTTGTGAACTTTAGCCCAACCCGCTTCCTCTTACTAGATTATGGACATTAATGATCATGCTGTGGTATAAACTTATATTTTCAAGAATAAATTCATGAGAGTCCCCCTTTTGTTTAAAATCAGAAAACTAATGAAAAGGGCTTGGGGATTCTTACCTGTTAGAATGAAGAAGGAGATGATTACTCAAAATTTCCAGGCCTGAGTGACTTTGAAAATCTAATTGGTAAAGATGAAGCCTTATCTCTCAAGAACCCTCTCTCCTCTATATCAAATTTTGTTCAGAAAATGGTTAACAATGAAGGGGAGGGGTGTTTTAATGAACTGGGGTCGGGTTCTAAAAATTAGAAAAATAGGGCCCGACACAAGAATGCAGTCAGGAATGTGATCGCATTCCTGACATGCGGTTCGCAGATCTGACCGCACAATGGCCCTCAAGATGGGCCAAAAATCCAGAACACACTACCCACATACGTGACCAATTGTGCGGTCCGCATACACGTTATGCGATCACATACTGGACTGCATAGTTGACTTCAAATGGGGCAGTATTCTGCCTAGGTATGCGACCATTATGCGGTCTGCATACACGCTGTGCGATTGCATAGTGCGTCGCATAATA
Organism: Nicotiana knightiana; assembly: GCA_005239525.1. Classification (NCBI taxonomy): domain Eukaryota; kingdom Viridiplantae; phylum Streptophyta; class Magnoliopsida; order Solanales; family Solanaceae; genus Nicotiana; species Nicotiana knightiana. The sequence goes on along the minus strand of ML397369.1, from coordinate 18,074 downwards.
CCTACTTTCTGGAAAATTACATTCTTTAAGTCTCGGGGTATTTTTTTCCTCAGTTTAGGTCTGTTTTAAAAATTTTCGACAATAACAACAACTCAGGGACTCACTCGGGCATTATTTTTATACAAGAATTTTGCGGGTCTTTATATCCTCCCCTCTTAAAAATCATTTGTCCTCGAATGAGGATTTTGGAAATCATTTAGTTTTGAAAGCATGATATGCAAAATTCCAGATTTTCACTAACTCCAATATTTCAGAAAAATTTTGCCAGAGTTCCCTTTTTAATTAGACCTATCTACCTGCCAGAGAGCCCTCGAAACACATTTCCAAGCACCACTACACAGTTTTAATCACCCAAGTACTCACACACAATGTTGTTACTTCAACAATTGACAATTATCCAATCATTTTTTCACTACACATAGTTCTTTCTTCTCATACCGCAATTTTGCACATGATTCACATTTTTGCACATAACATGGTCGTTTTAATGAGTCCCATACAACCCAATCACCTCAATATGCTATATTCCTTTCAATAATTGATTACCAACCTATACTACTATTAATCACTTGCCTAACACATACGTTCCACAAAACTCTCATTTACCCCAAGGGTTACACCCTACACAAATGGAATAGCGGGTTCAGTTTTAGCACACATTGGGAGATTACAGGACATAAAATATAATTTTCCTAGAGATGACAGGTCTGACGATCACTACTAGACTTATTCAAACAAGTGGGGATATTTTTCTTTCATATCATTCTCCGCTTCCCACGTGGCTTCCTCAATGTGTTGACTTTGCCACAATACTTTAACTGAAGAAATTTCTTTGTTCCTCAATCTACGGACTTTCCTATCAAGAATAGCAACTGGAACCTCTTCATACGATAATTCTTCATTACCCTCAATAGTCTCAACTGGCACGATGGCTGATGGATCTCTAACCACTTCTTCAACATGGACACGTGGAACACCGAGTGCACTAATGACAATTCAGGGGGTAACTCCAACCTATAAGCCACTTGTCCTATCCTTTGAGCAATCCGATATGGCCCGACATACCTTGGGCTCAATTTCCCTTTCTTCCCAAACCGCATCACTCCCTTCATGGGAGATACTTTCAAGAATACCCAATCATCAACTTGGAATTCCAATTTTCTTCGACGAACGTCCGCATAGGATTTTTGACGGCTCTGAGCGGTTTTCATCCTCTCCCGAATGACTCTGACTTTTTCCAGTGCCTGGTGCACAAGATATAGCCCTAACAATTCTGCTTCACCAACCTCGAACCACCTAATCGGACATCTATACCTCCTTCCATACAATTCTTCAAATGGGGCCATCTGAATACTAGCGTGAAAGTTGTTATTGTAAGCAAATTCGATAAGCGGTAGATGATCATCCCAACTACCCTTGAAATCCAACACACAAGCTCGTAACATATCTTCAAGCGTCTGAATAGTCTACTCTGCCTGACCATCAGTCTGCGGATGGAAAGCTGTGCTGAGATTTACCTGAGTACCCAAACCTTGCTGAAATTTCCTCCAAAAATTAGCCGTGAACTGGGCTCCTCAGTCTGAGATAATAGAAACTGGAGTACCATGAAGCCTGACTACTTCCTTGATATACAACTGAGCGTACTGTTCTGCAGTATCGGTGGACTTGACCGGTAAGAAGTGCGCTGATTGCGTGAGTCGATCCACTATCACCCGAACTTGCACTGAGTGCGAGGTAACCCTATCACCAAATCCATGTTGATCATTTCCCATTTCCACATTGGAATTTCCATAAGCTGAGTTAGCCCACCCGGCCTCTGATGGTCGGCCTTCACCTGCTGACAATTCGGACATTTAGATACAAAGTCTGCCACACCTCTTTTCATAACGCTCTACCAATAAACTTCTCGGAGATCTTGATACATTTCGTAGAACATGGGTGCACAGAATACCTGGAATTGTGAGCTTCCGCCATCACCCTATTCCGAAGATTATCAACAACAGGAACACATAACCTTCCGTGGCACCACAAAACACCATCATCTCTCCCGAGTGAAAATGCCGAAATCTTGTTATTCAAAACTGTCTCCTTCAACTGCGCCAGTGCTGGATCAATAAACTGCTTCTCCTTGACTTCCGCTACAAGTGAGGATTCTGCCCCATTATGCACCAGGACTTTCCCCTCGTCTGAGGTCGAGAGACGGACCCCAGACTAGCCAATTTACAAACCTTCCAAGCCAACGGCCTCTAATCTTTCTCCAAATGAGCCAAACTGCCCATAGACTTCCGACTGAGAGCGTCGGCCACTACGTTTACTTTTCCCGGATGGTACAGAATGTTCATATCATAATCCTTAAGCAATTCTAACCATCGTCGCTGCCTTAAATTCAACTCCTTCTACTTGAACAAATATTAGAGTCTCTTGTGGTTTGAGAACACGTCCACATGGACCCCATACAAATAATGCCGCCAAATTTTGAATGCGAACACAACTACCGCGAGTTCTAAATCATGCGTCGGATAATTCTTCTCGTGATTCTTGAGTTGCCTGGAAGCATAGGCTATAACCTTCCTGTGTTGCATCAACACACATCCCAAACCAACCCTTGAAGCATCGCAATAAACCACAAATCCCTCTGTGCCTTCTGGCAAAGTTAACATCGGTGCTGAAGTCAATCTTGATTTCAATTCCTGAAAGCTCTTTTCACAAACGTCGGACCATTGGAACTTAGTTGCCTTCTGCGTCAATTTAGTCAGTGGGGAGGCGAGGGTAGAGAACCCCTCCACAACCCTCCGATAATACCCGGCTAGACCCACGAAACTGCGAATCTCTGTCGGGGCCGTCAGTCTAGGCCAATCCTTTACCGTTGTGATCTTCTGGGGGTCAACCTTAATCCATTCTCTGGAAACAACATGCCCCAAAAATGTAACTGACTCCAACCAAAATTCACATTTTGAAAACTTGGCATACAATTGATGCTGATGAAGAGTCTGCAGAACTGCTCTGAGGTGATTAGCGTGATCCTTCTGACTTCGCGAGTAGACAAGGATGTCATCAATAAAAACAATCATGAAGGAGTCAAGAAACGGTTTGAAAATCTGATTCATAAGATCCATGAAAGCCGCTGGAGCATTGGTCAGTCCAAAGGACATTACCAAAAATTCAAAATGGCCATAACGAGTTCTGAAGGCGGTCTTAGGAATATCCTGCTTTCTGATCTTCAACTGGTGGTACCCCGACCGTAAATCAATTTTGGAGAAGAACCTCGCACCCTGCAATTGGTCGAACAAATCATCTATCCGAGGCAATGGATACTTGTTTTTGATAGTGACCTTGTTGAGCTGTCGATAGTCAATACACATCCGAAGCGACCCATTCTTCTTCCTGACGAAAAGAACCAGAGCGCCCCACAGCGACACACTCGGCCGAATGAACCTCTTCTCTAATAAGTCTTTCAACTGCTCATTTAACTCCTTCAACTCTGCTGGCGCCATTCTGTATGGTGGAATAGATATTGGCTGCGTATCTGGCAATACATCAATCCCGAAATCGATCTCTCTATCGGGCGGAATCCCCGGAAGCTCGTTCGAAAATACTTCAAGAAACTCATTCACGACTGGGACGGCCTCGGAGACAGACACTTCTGAAGTGGTGTCCGCAACCCAGACCAAATGATAAACACACCCCTTCTTAATCATCTTCGAGGCCTTAAGGTAGGAAATAAAACTACTATTTGGCACCACACCATTCCCCTTCCACTCAATAACTGACTCATTAGGGAACTCTAGCCTCATAACTCTGGTTCGGCAGTCGAGTTTAGCAAAGCACGAGAAAAGCCAATCCATTCCCATGATAACATCGAAATCTACCATCCCTAGTTCGATAAGATCGGCCGTGGTATCTCGACCACACACCGTGACAACACAATTCCTATATACTCGCGCGGCTGTAATGGAATCACCAACCGGAGCCGACACAGAGAACGACTCATGAAGTTGTTCGGGTAATATCCCAAAACTTGAAGAAATAAATGGGGTAACATAGGACAAGAAGGACCCCGGATCAATAAGAGCATAACTATCAAGGGCTTGAACAGCCAGAATAGCTGTAACAGCATCTGGAGAAGCCTCTGCACTCTGGCGACCACTCAAAGCATAGAACCGGCTGGGTCCACCTCTACCACGAGCTCCACCTCTAACTGCACCACGCCCTGCTGGAGCTGGGGGACGTACTGAAGATGCGGCGACCGAAGAACCGGACGGCTGAGCAAAACTACTACCCATGCCCTGACTGGGCGCACGGCAATCCCGCTGAATATGACCTCTCACCCCACACCCGTAGCATATCGGGAGATCCAGGTTAACACTACTCGGTATGGAACCTCCCACACTTAAGGGAACAGAGCCCTCCTCTGCTTCTGGAACCTCCCCCCTGGACGACCGGACTGATGGGGTCTCCTGCTATCTGATCTTGGCCCCCAGTGACTGCTCTGCTGATAATGAGGCATTGATGGCGGTGCACTGGATGAGGGCTGAGCATAAGACCGGGATGGACCTGATGGTCCTCTCCCCTGAATTGGTCTCCCTCCTCCAACTGAACTCCCAGAGTGGCCCACTGACTGGGCCCTGCTGATACTCTCCCTCTCCGACCTTATCTTCAGTTTTCTAGCCTCCATGGCCTGGGCGAATCCCACTATCTTACCATAATTCATGTGTGAGTGTAAAGCAGCTGTAGCAGCTTCATTCACAACCAAGGACTGAGGCCCTGAACAAACCGTCGAACTCTGGCATCCATAGCTGATACCAACTAAGGGACGTACTTGGAAAACCTCACAAACTCCATGTGGTACTCCCACACACTCATATTACCCTTCTTGAGAACCTCAAACTCCGTGGCATGGGGTGCCATAGTTTCGGCAGGCAATAAGTGATCCATGAAAGCATCAACGAACTCATCCCATCTCGCTGGAGGACTTTCCTTCCCACGGGAATCCTCCCACATCTCGAACCAGGAATGCGCTGCTCCCCTCAACCTGTAAGATGCTAACTCAACCCCCTTTGTCTCTGTAGCCTTCATAACCCGAAGCGTCTTGTACATTTCATCTATAAAGTCCTGCGGGTCGGCCTCTGGATCAATACCTGAGAACTCTAGAGGGGCCAACCGCAGAAACTGGTTGACTCTAGAACCGGCGGAATCTCCCTGTTCGCTAGAGGACGCAGGGACAGCATGAGATCTTTGGGCCTGAGCAGCCACTAACTGGGTCAACATATGAATAGCTCCCCTGAGGTCCCCATCGGAAGCACCGGGACCTGGAGCTGGAATAGAGGAAGGATCAGGAATATCGGCGGGAGGGGTTGTAGCACCCTCCGTCACAGCAGGAATTGGAACACTCTGATCTGGAACAGGTAGGCCCGACGGATTCAAGGTCGGGGATTCGCACCCACCCGCACCATCGGGTACAGAATTTACGGCCACACTTGGGGCAGCATTGGCCTCTAAGCCGAGTCGAGCTCTCTTANGTTAAACATATTCAACTCAGAATTGGAAACCATGCATGCAATTTGAACCCTTTTTAAGCATTTGTCAACTGCTATGTGACTCCTCCTTTAGATTGTCAACCCCTTATTTGTGAACTTTTGCCCAACCCGCTTCCTCTTACTAGATTATGGACATTAATGATCATGCATGCGAGGTATAAGCTTATATTTTCAAGAATCAATTCATGAGAGTACCCATTTGGTTTAAAATCAGAAAACTAATGAAAAGGGCTTGGGGATTCTTACCTGTCNTCGACAACACACCGATAAGAAGGGCTCTACTAGACACGGCTCCGAGACATCCTAGGACACTATTTAAAACCTTAGGCTCTGATACCAAGTTTGTCACGCCCTAAAATCAAGGGACACAACCGGTACTCAACCGAGTGACCCCAGTCAAGCGAACCTGATTTTCCCTTCCTACCCAACGCGCCTCCATGTGTTTACATCATCCATTATTTATGTGAAGCAGTGAGATAAGCATAAAAGCGTGTGATTACCACAATAAATCCAATTCTTCCTCATTTTACATTATTATACCAGATTTCCAAAACATACATAATATATACAACACTTCCCAATACGGACCGCGATTACGAGCAAATACAACCACTACCCAAACCTACATTGTATCTACGGATCCTCTAAGAGTACTAGGAGCTTATACAATACTTGTCGGCAACAAGGCCCCGGCTATACCTTACAATACATAATATACTCAAAAGGAGATGTTATGAACTACACATGGCCCCGAGAGGAAGTGGGGCTCATCAGTACAGCTGAAAAGGATGAGGAGAAGGCACCACTAACGGCGAGCTGAGCAACCTGCTACGGACCCACCTACATCCATATAAAAGATGTAGCTCCCCCGGCAAAAGGGACGTTGGTACTGTGGAATAGTACTAGTATGTATAAACAAACTTTATCCCAAGTACAATAGAGCAATACACAATTAAGGAACATAATAGAACCAATTAATCAATGCACATGGAAGGAAACAACCAAAATCAAACAAGATGCACAATCTCTCCTTTTTCCCTTTCAACATCATCATATTCAAGAGCTCATAGATTTTCATTTTAGTAATGATAACGATCACATTTCATCCTTATTACCTCGGCAACACTTATTACCTCGGCCGCCCTTATCACCACAACCCATCAACCTTATTACTTCGTGTTGCGGTGCGCAACCCGACCCCGCCTGACAATTTAATCCATCCTTATCACCACAACCCACACCTTATTACTTCGTATTGTGGCGCGTAACCCGACCCCGCCTGACAATTTAATTCACAGCACAATCACAAATAATTTCATCACAAATATCACCAAATCAAGGAATACAAATTCATATCGACGACTCTTTTATTTGGGGCCAAGGCACCATAACATTTATCAAGTAGAAATTTCATGAACACGATGCTGCCACATTCGCTTAATTCAGGTACATTGTTTCACAATACTCTTTTTCATTACTTCCCACGTATGGCTTTCAACTATTTTACACATTCCCACATTTGAGCACATTATAAATCGTTCGTTCATTACACATCAAACACCTTTTAAAACTTCATACAGCATAGTAGCATGACAATCAACCAGGAAGAATCAGAGAATAAAGCCTCACGTCTTAACACGTTTGAACAGTCAATTCACATATTTCCAAACAAGGTACATATACCACATACTCGAACCCAACAAGAGGATTCTACGAAGGTTAAAGTTAGCCATACATACCTGGGGTTGAAATCCCTTTTCAACTTTTACTCACTAATCACCGGACCGACTAGTACCGTCAACCTCGTTCACAGTTAAACATATTCAACTCAGAATTGGAAACCATGCATGCAATTTGAACCCTTTTTAAGCATTTGTCAACTGCTATGTGACTCCTCCTTTAGATTGTCAACCCCTTATTTGTGAACTTTTGCCCAACCCGCTTCCTCTTACTAGATTATGGACATTAATGATCATGCATGCGAGGTATAAGCTTATATTTTCAAGAATCAATTCATGAGAGTACCCATTTGGTTTAAAATCAGAAAACTAATGAAAAGGGCTTGGGGATTCTTACCTGTCAGAATGAAGAAGGAGATGATTACTCGAAATTTCCAGGCCTGAGTGACTTTGAAAATCTAATTGGTAAAGATGAAGCCTTCTCTCTCAAGAACCCTCTCTCCCTTCTCTCTAATTTTGTTCAGAAAATTGTTAAAAATGAAGGGGAGGGGTGTTTTAATGAACTGGGGTCGAGTTCTAAAAATTAGAAAAATAGGGCCCGACACAAGAATGCAGTCAGGAATGCGATCGCATTCCTAACATGCTGTTCGCAGATCTGACCGCACAATGGCCCTCAAGATGGGCCAAAAATCCAGAACACACTGCACAGGTAGGCGACCAATTGTGCGGTCCGCATACACGTTATACGATCACATACTGGACCGCATAGTTGACTTCAAATGGGGCAGTATTCTGCCTAGGTATGCGACTATTATGCGATCCGCATACACGTTGTGTGATCGCATAGTGCGTCGCATAATACCTACTTTCTGGAAAATTACATTCTTTAAGTCTCGAGGTATTTTTTTTTCTCAATTTAGGTCTGTTTTAAATTTTTTTCCACAATAACAACAACTCGGGGACTCACTCGGGCATTATTTTTAAACAAAAAAATTTTACGGGTCTTTACAGTTACTAAACCATCCCGATATTGCTCGGAGTCTATCTCTTCTGACTTCGATTGATACCGATTTCGATCTAGAAAGAGGCTTCGACTTCAGACTCAACGTCTGAGTTCTTCGATATAACGTAAGAATCTCGATCAAATAGTAAAATTGAGTAGCCCCGATTTTTACCTTATACAGGATGATCATGATTTTCTCAGTAATTAGAATCTGATAACCCCAAGCATGCATTAAGCACTAATTAGAATAAGCATGTTATTTAAGAGTTCTAAGATGTCGGCAATTATGCTATACAAGAGATCAGAATGATTTGAGTGTAGGGTTGAACCAGATATCGAGAGATTTGCTTCAGCTTTGTGGGAGGGCTCGAGGAGATATGCATTGATCAGCAGTCATGTGACGAGAGAGAAAAATTTAGCATTTTTAAGTACTAGTTACGTACACAATAAAAATGAATAATTAATTCATATATGAAAACATATTGTCCCCTAGAGTATGGTAGCAGTCACTTACTTGAAAGGTCCTAACATGTCTTTGCTTGCTTTCGATAAATCTTCCACGTTTCTAACAATTATCATAGCTATTTCTATAAAGAATTTGGAGTGTGATTTTAATAATCTCTAAAGTGCATAGTTGAAAGTTCATACTCTAGCGGAATGAGACGGAGTAAGATTTTGAATCTAGGTTTTGAATCTAATGGGTTCGATATTTTTATCTTCTTAAATCACTAAATTCTGCATCAATAATTTATGCAATTCCATAAATTTCTTAACACATACAAAATTTGAATTAAATTTACGTTACTGACTTCGACCAAATCCGTAACCTAAGCTCTAACTTCGCCACACTTGGAGTGAGGAAGGAGAAGCGCATGAGATTGGGCAGCTAGGGGATCAAATAGAGATCACGTAGACGTTTGGACATAAAAATTATAAATTTTGGAAAAAAGTATTTTTTGGAGTTAAGTTGAAAAATAATATTTGAAATTATGTTTGAACATGTAGTTTACTTATTTTTATTATTTTATTATTATTATTATTTTTTTTTTTTGCAATTTTGTGAGTGAGGAATTTTTTTTCCTTGAAAAACTCATTTTCAAAAAGATTTCAAAAACGTACAAAATTTCTTTTAAAATTCATTTTTTACATTAAATTTGAAAAGATCAAAAAGATTTATGGACAAACGGCTTCTGAGATTGAGCGAACTATGAACAAATCTTAGTGGGCGGTTGGACATAAGAATTATAAAATTCTGGAAAAAAGTGAATTTTTTTAAAGTGAAAATGATATTTGAAAGTTAGAGTTGTGTTTGGACATTAATAAAATTTTGGATTGTTTTTTGAATTTTTATGAGTAATTTAAAGTGAAAATTTTGAAAAATAACCTTTTGAATTTTTTAAATTTTTGAAAAATTTCAAAATTCATATTCGAAAATTAAAAATTTCATGGTCAAAGGCTGATTTCGTAAAAAAAAAATGAATGTTTCTGAAAAAGAAGTGAAATTTTTTGTATGGACAAACGGCCCCTTATTTGCCCATGCCAACGCAAAGAGTGGTGGGCTACCGCACATTGCACAAAATTTGCGCGCATGGAACAGTAGTACTCAAAATGCTGTTGCTTGCTCCTTATACTAGTGCTCAAATATCAAATTGACCCTATACCTATTTTTATAATCTTATGTCAAATATATGTATTTAATTATACATAGAAATGTGGAAATTTGCGCGTGCAAGCATGTAACTACATATGGCGGCTAAAAGTCACATCCTAACCCCCTCTCTCAACTTATGTAATTGTCTCCCAATCCATTGAACATATGGCCCCGAAATAGTGAATATGCTCTTTGCCAAGGGTAATGTCCAAGAATCTTTGAATTAAGGTTCCCTTTGGGTGGGGTCTTTTAGTGTCTTCGGGTTAAGACACAACATACTAGATGATGTTCCATCATACTTGGTACCATGGACAGTAGTTGTCGGATTAGACCATTTCATTTAATCCCACTTTTAGTGGGTCCTGATCATGGCTTTGGAAGATATCATTTTGGTGTGTTAAGAGAAAATTGAAACACTCTTAACAATTTTACTGCTATATAAAAAGGAGGTCTGAAGTTCCGATGCAGATTTAAGATTTGAATTTTATGAGTTTATTTTTAAGTATTTTAATATTGAACAAGTTATATTTTTAAAGTTATAAATTCATATTTATTATTTTTATAATTTTAATAAATTTTACACATAAATTTATGTTTTGCCTAAAAAGTTATGAGTTCAATTGAACTCATAGCTATATTACTGCTTCCACCATTAGGTCTGGTTATACCTTTTGATGTGAAAGTTCCGATGAGTTGGTTTTGATACTTTTCAAGGAAGATATGGATTTCGATTCAATATATAAATTCCTCCTTTTGCTCTTCTACATGTCCTACTTATGAAGTTGGACATAGTTGACCATCACTTATCACATGCAGTGCAATTGCATTCTCAACTAGCTCAGACAAGTACAAAATCATACTGATAAGTTCTAGTTAATATCCAATTGAAAGGAAACCACTTAAGCAGATTAGCTGAGTATTTCGATATGGCAAGAAGGGAATCCATGTATACGTTTTGTATTTTACCTAGAAGCTATTGAACATTAATTTGTTAAACAAAAGAGTTTGAAACATAAAAATATACTGTTTTTGCATAAATAACCAAACTAACTAAGCTCATTATATAGAAATTTGGTATAGGGGTAAGGTGTTTTCTAGTGTTTCCTAATACTAATGGATAAAAGTGAAAGATGTACGTGTACGGGTAAAATCGGGGATAGAGTTACCCCTGATTTTTCATTAAAGAAGCGAGGAACAACGTTACTCGTTACTAGCTCGAATGATACCGAAGGTACCCACAAATCGGAACCAGGGGCGGATGAATGATACGTCGGGAATTGAGCATGGCCGAACCCAGGAAGAATCAAGCTCGAGTGAAACGAAGAATCGAAGGTAAAGGAAAAACGGTTAAAGAGGACAAACGGGGAACCGAAATATCCACCATCAGCCAGATATTGCAGAACGGATCACGCCTGGTATTAACTGCAGATCATATTTTCGTTGGAGGAAAGGAAGAAATTTTTTTACGTTGTTTAGATTTGTATTAGGGTAAGAACTCCTCTACTATATAAAGAGGAAGACCCCTTTATTTTTTGAGACTGTTACTGGCACACATATCAAAGTAATAAAATTTACCTTGACTTTTAACAATTATTTAAGCATTCTTCAATTGTTCATCTGTTTATTTGAATCGCAGCCCTATCTCGAAGGCTCAATCGAGACTGGCTATTGGCACTAAAGTTAAATCCAAGGCTTAATTACTACGTCAATTCGGTTTGATTGTTTCATTTCATTTCAATTCAATTGATCACTTGTGTTAAATTAAATCACATATCCTTTAAATCGCGTACAATTTAATTGTTATCCGTTTTAAGGTAAACAGTAGGGTTAAGAATAATAGTGGTGATTTAATACAGATCTTGATAACACACTCTATTTTACACTTGTTCTTTGAAGTTTGATTTCAGGGTTATTCAATATGTCAGAATCTCAATCTGCTCATTTAAGTTGATGTCAAATCAGGCCACCATGGTGAAAATGCCAACGTGGTGCCGAGCAACAACGTGCCCCCTGTCGATCCTAATGGCGTTGCAATCGTTGATCTGGCCGATGTCAATTCACAGGTTGCTATCAACATCAACCTTCCAACTGATCCCAATAACAACATTCATGGGGCACCTTGGCCATTGGTTCGCGAGACACCCGGAGGGGGAGGCAATTGAGTAAACTTATGTTTGATCTTTGAATGTTGCAAGCTTGGCAAATTTCCAAAGCATAACTACAGAGTCAAAATCACGCACACAACACAACTGAACCGAACGGGTTGGAGAAAACACTTGGAGGGAAGAATAGATTGTCATAGAACCCGACGAGTTCGGATCCGGAGAAACTTTTGTGGTGATGAAAATTCTCGAGGCACTGACAAAGCGGGTGGAATCCAGCGAAAAGAAGTAGAGGTAAATGACAAGAAATTGAGAACTTACAACTCGAGGGTCGATTAGATCCCGGGAGCACCTCCAATAGTGAAGGGATCAGATTCCAAAAAGTTCATTCAGAAGCCTTTCCCCCTGAGCGCGACACCATCCAATTTCGAAAAGGTTTTGAATGACTGATATTCCCAAATACAATGGGACCACAGATCCAAATGCGCATGTTACCTCTTACAAATGTGCAATAAAAGGCAACAACCTCAAGGATGACGAGATCGAGTCGGTATTGCTGAAGAAGTTCGGGGAAACCCTGTCCAAGGGAGTGATGATATGGTATTAAAATTTACTTCCAAACTCTATTGATTCGTTTGCTATCCTTGCAGATGTATTTGTTAAAACTCACGTCGAAGCCATTAAATTGGAGACAAGGAATTCAAACTTGTTCAAAGTCAAGTAGAGGGATAACGAGATACTTCGGGAATTTGTGTCGAGATTCACAATGGAACTGATAGACCTACCACCAGTTACGAACGATTGGTCTGTTCGGGCATTTATTTAGGGCTCAAACCTCGAAGTTCGGTTGCGTCTCAACAACTGAAGCAAAATTTGGTATAGTATCCAGCGGTTACTTGGGCTGATGTCCACAACAAGTATTAGTCAAATATCATAGTCGAGGACGACCAATTGGGGACCCCTTCGGGGTCGGTTTATCCTAGTAGAGCGAATGAAAAGTCTAAAAGAGTAGTAGAAACGGCTTGGTGAATAGAAGAGAAAATTGGCCCAGTCACTATCTAACCAGGAACGACAAAAGGAATGATCAAGGTCCAAACAATCGAGGGTTGGTGAATAGAAACGGGTTCGACAGATATTCTGGAGTCAGAGATGCCCCGAGGCTATCAGAGTATAACTTCAACGAAGATGTAACGAGTATAGTATCAGCCATCGGCCGGATCAAGGAGACCAAATGGCCGAGGCTGCTCCAGTCTGATCCAGCACAGAGGGATCATAGTTTGATATGCAAATATCATGGTACTCACGAGCACCGAATTGAGGATTATCGGCAGTTAAGGGAAGAAATGGCTCATTTATTCAACAATAGGCATCTTCGGGAATTCCTAAGTGAACGGGCCAAAAACCATTTCAACAATAGGGACACCAACAAGAAGATCGAGTAGGAAGAACCCCAACATGTGATTAACATGATTATCGGAGGAGTAGACGTTCTCCACCACGAGAGAAAAAAGAAATCAAGATTACGTTCCGGAAGGATCCATATCGTATAGTGATGAGGATACTGAGGGCCTCATAATGATGTATTGGTAATATCTGTACTTATTAATAAATGTAGAGTTAATATTGTGTTAATTGATCGAGGTAGCTCGACTAATATCATATGGAGAGTCGTGGAACAATTGCGATTGTTGGACCAAATCGTACCAGTAGTTCAGGTGTTGAACGTGTTCAATATGGCGTGCGAGATAACGAAGGGAGAAATCACCTTACCGATCAACACGACGAGAACCAATCAACAAGAAAAGTTCTATATGATCGAGGGGGACATGAGGTACAACGCCTTGTTCGGGAGACTATGGGTTCATAAAATGAGAGCGATACCATTGACCTTGCACCAAGCGTCGAAGTTCCCAACCCCAAGAGGAACAAGACGGTCTACGGGGAACAACCGGCTGCAAATGAGATGTTCGTCGCTGAAGAAGTGATCCATGTACCCGCAATAACGACCTAAAAATATAAGGGACCAATCGAAGAGAAAGGCACCAAATAGTAATCACAAGTCTCGGCCTCGACCGAGCCGAAAAAATGGAGGACCATCCAACAGACGAGGAAGATGACTTCAGAGTCCCGAGATCCTTCATAGCGCAGATGTTGATGCCACCGAGGAAACAATCGAGGAACTGGAACAAGTCATATTATTCAAGAATTTGCTGGATAGAAAGATATACTTCGACACAGGGCTAGCCCCCGAGCTTAGGAAAAAGCTTATTGATTTTCTTAAAGCTAATGCCGATTATTTTTCCTAGTCCCACTTATATATGACAAGAATCCCACCGGAGATAACAACTCACAAATTGAGTTTGTATCCGAACTTCCATCCGATTAAACAGAAGTGGAGGCGACAATACGAGGCCAAACACGCATTCATCAAAGACGAGGTATCTAAGCTTTTAAAAATAGGTTCCATTCAGGAAGTTAAATACCTGGATTAGCTAGCTAACGTAGTCGCCGTACCTAAAAAGGGAAACAATCTTAGAATGTGTGTAGATTATAAGGACTTGAATAAGGCATGCCGAAAGGACTCATTTGCATTTCCTAACGTCGACCGAATTATCAATGCAATGGTAGGGCACGAGACGCTGAGCTTTATCGATGCCTATCCGGGTACAATCAAATATTGATGGACCCGGGTGACCAAGAGAAAACTTCTTTTATAACTCGGTTCGTCACTTATTGTTATAACGTGATCCCATTTGGGTTAAAAAATGACGGTGCTACATACCAACGCCTAGTTAACCGAATGTTCAAGGAATAAATAGGAAAATCAATGGAGGTTTATATTGACGATATGTTAGTTTAACCTTTGACATACTAAGGGAGTACAATATAAAGTTGAACCTGGAGAAGTGTGCCTTTGGAGTCAGCTCGGGAAAGTTTGCAAAATAACGGAGAAGGGTCATGATTCTCCAAAAGGATGTGTGAACCTTCCCGAGGCAAATTCCGTACCTCTTGCAGAACTCGAGGACCACCGCATCAACAGGGCCAAACGTGAAAGGATACGTGTAAATACTTAAGCATCCTTCCATGTATGTCATGATGTCCTCGTCAGGGCTGGGAACGACTACGCCCTTGCCTTCCTATTTGCAGTCTTGGACAGCCTTGAGCGTCTCCTCGATAATAGAGCAAACGTACCTCCACGCCTCCGTACCCTGATCTCCTTGTGCGGAGGCCTTTTCGACTTTTAAGTCGTTATCTATGGAGCAGTGGTCGGGGATAAAATCTGTAAGGAGAGGTCTCGAGGTTACTACCAAAGGTACTACCTCGGTGCTAGTAGCCGAGGAAGAGGTCGCCGGTGCAGTATTTTGAGGTACCGATTTTGAAGTCTTTTCCATTTCTATCTAAGTATATGAAGATTTAAAGGCTTGATACGAAAATTTGAAGGTAAGGTATGAAGGTTTGAAGATAAACTGCGAGGATATGAAGATGTGAATAACAAGTTATAAAGATTTGAAAGATTGATTAGCAAATTAGGGTATAAAAACTCGAGGGTAACTCAAAGAAATTTGGAATCAGAAAGTAAAAAGGTGAAAACAGGAAACCAAAACTTTTATAGGGAATAAGTAATGAGTGCATGACGTTCCGAATTTGGTAACTACTAGGGGTGATCAACCGACGGCTAACGCGTGTCCAAAGCCAGAGCGACGTGACTGATGGGACATTTTGGTTCGTCAGCTTGATCATGATGTATGAAAGAAGTAACCATGGTCAAATAGTCACTTCTCATCGCTCTTACAATCTACTCTCCGAGAAGTGAGGGGATTATCTGTGTACGGATAATATATGGGATAGAGTTACCTCCGATTTTCAGTTGAAGAAGCGAGGGACAACGTTACTCGTTACTAGCTTGAATGAGACCGAAGGTGCCCCCAGATCTGAATCAAGGGCGGACGAATGATACATCGGGAATCGAGCATGGACGAACCCGGGAAAAGTCAAGCTCGAGTGAAATGAAGAATTGAGGGTAAAGGAAAGACGGTTAAAGAGGACAAACAGGGAACCGAAATATCCGCCATCAGGCGGATATTGCGGCATGGATCACGCCCAATATTAACTGCAGATCATGTTTTCGTGCAAGGAATGGAAGGAATATTTTTACCTTGTTTAGATTTGTATTTGGGTAAGAGCTCCTCTACTATATAAAAAGGAAGAGTTCTTTATATTTTGAGACTGTTACTGGCACTCATATCAAACAATAAAATATACTTTGGCTTTTAACAATTGTTGAAGTATTCTTCAATTGTTCATCTGTTCATTTGAATCGCAACCCTATTTCGAAGGCTCAATCGAGATCGACTATTGGCACTTAAGTTGAATCCAAGACTTAATTACTACGTCAATTCGGTTTGGTCGTTTCATTTCATTTCAATTAAATTACTTACTGTTTTTTGATCATTTGTGTTAAATCAAATCTCATATCCTTTAAACTGCATACAAATTTAATTGTTATCTATTTTAAGGGTAAACAACATATATAATTTTGTTTATATGTGGGGTGATGGGTATACGTCTAGATTAGTAGAGGGGTTGTTGGTGCGCATGCAGGAGAGAGAGGCCGAATGTGGTCACGGTATCGGTTTGCCAGCGACGATAAGATTGTTCTAAATCATTTCTTCTTATGAAAAACTCCAATGCCTTCTTTAAAATAAAATAAAAAAAATCTCTATAACTCGCCATTTGGCATCACTGTCTTTTAATTCGTTCTAAACAAAATACCCATTTAACTCTGAAAATAATTTAACTTATACTATTTTTTTTAATTTTACTTTTTGTGACAAATTTCAATTTATAATTATTCAAATATTATACCATGGTTAAAATAACAAGTTTAGGAATCTTAAAACTTCTTTCCTTTTCAAAAATATTACTACTACATTAAAATGAATTTTGTACCTCTATTGAACTTGTCCTCCTTTTTTTGTTTTCTAGTGCGTTGGCTTGGTGCTGTACAAGCGAAAGGGAAGATGTAGATAACATAAGGCTTGCATGCCTTGGCAAAACATACTCCAATAATTGTTGTCATGCATTCAAGCAGCTTGTTTATCATTGTGTCCCTCTATGACCAAGCCACCACGTGATTTGCGAGTGTACGTTGGTCTCTCGAATTCTCAATGATCCATATATATATATATATATATTTATTACTTGCATATGTTTGATGTAACCAAATCTCCTCTAACTTTTGAATAAAATATGGATGTAGGATTTTTTTATTTTTAAAAAAGGAAAGTTGACTATGCTATACTAGTGTTTTCATCTATCGAGGTATAACACGAGTGAAGAACAATATATAGTTACAGTATTTTGACGTATGAACAGTTCTCTTCCCTATTATATATATATCTATGATATTGTTCTCCAAAAGATTATTAATTTCTATGAAATTGCTACATTGTTCTGTAAAAAGAGCTAAAATTAGCAGTTGCCAGTTAATCGAGCTTTAAACAAGAAGCGGTTGCTTTGCTTGTCGTAGAATTTTTTGTGAGGTTATTGTTTTTTTTTAACGTGGAAGTTACTATCTAAAGAGTAAACAATTGCTTCAATTACGATTAGAGGACTTTATTATCCCAAACTTGACGTAGAAACACGACGAAAAAAAATAGGGGATTTCATTTTCTTGGTCAGATTAATATAATAGGTTATTTTGTAGAAGTAATTTTTTCAATGTACCAATAGATACTTATTATAGGAAATTTATGTAAATATTGTTTATACTACTAGCTAATATTTATATTTAACTTGACATCTAAATGTATATGATGTAAAAGTAAGTAGTAGATATAGTGAAGACATATGGGCAGGATACCTTTCTAATTATAATTACTATGGACCTCTTTGTTTGAAGCAGCAACATGATTATTTTTCCGGAAAGCAGTTGTTTGTTTCCGGAAAACCCATTACTTTCATTTATGATTAATGAAAAATTATTAAGAGCATTTCATTTTTAAAAAGAAAAACCTTTCTGATAAGGAAAGAATTAGCGATAAGGAAAGAATTAGAGTTTAATTAGGAATGTGTAATATTTTCCTTATTAGAGTTTAGGTC
>ML397368.1:0-17656 GCA_005239525.1 Nicotiana knightiana | reverse complement strand
GATTTTAATGGCTAAGGCCCGTTGTGAACAAACCGACGTGGAGTTGAGTTATCGGTGTCCTCTATTGTATTGTGTTTCCTTTCGACTCGGCTTGTTTTGATGTCCATCTTTCTATGTATTTTTGTGTTGTTTCGTATTGATTTCTGTAATTTCCTTCCGCTTTATATTGTCATTGTGGTGGATTATCCTGAGAAGTCTTAGATAGATGTAACGTTCGGTCATTTCTATATTCATGTTATTTATTTTGTAGACCAGTGGTGTCTTGACTAGTCCTCGTCACTACTCCACCGAGGTTAGTCTTGATATTTACTGGGCACCGCTGTGGTGTGCTCATACTACACTTCTGCACATTTTTGTGTGCAGATCCAGGTATATATTGTAAAAGCTGTGTGGATGATTGCCGATGAGGCTCAAGGTAACCTGCTGCTGCGTTCGCAGGCGTAGGAGTCACCTTCTTTTTTATTTATTATTCATACACTGTTGTATCTATTTCCAAACAGTTGTACTTTGAAGTTGTAGAAGATTCGTAGAGCTTATGATTTGTACTACCGGTTTTGGGAAAGTTTGTACATTCTGTTGAGATTCTATATCAAGACTGTTAGTTTTCCTTTATTTATTGTTGTTATTCAGTAATTGCTAGGCTTACCTAGTCCCTAAGACTAGGTGCCATCACGATACCGAACAGAGGAAATTTGGGTCGTGACAAGTTGGTATCAGAGCTCTAGGTTCATAGGTGCTACGAGTCATAAGCGAGTTTAGTAGAGTCTTGCGGATCGGTACGGAGACGTCTGTACTTATCTTCGAGAGGCTACGGATCTATTAGGACAATTTCACTTCCTTCATTCTTATCGTGCGATTTTATTTATCTTGAAGTTTGAAGTTATCGTTCCATTCTCTCACCCATGGTGAGGACACGAACGGTGGTTCCTGATGATGTTACCCCGAAGCAAGTGTCGCAAGGGTCAGAGACAGGGGCCAACGAGGAGCACGTGCGCCACAGTTAAGATGCCTACCAGAGCAGCCATTGAGTAGTCGCCAGTAGTTCTAGTTGTGGGACAGGTACTGGGGGCGCTTGTTGCTACCCCGGACTTCAGGAGACTTGAGCGCAATTTTGAGTATAAGTGGTACGTTGACTCAGGAAGGGTTGATTCTAGTGCACCAGATGCTTCACAAATCAGGGGAGGAGTTCAGACTCCCACCGTCTACACTCTAGAGTAACGAGATCATATTGGTCAGGTTCCAGTTGTTATGACAGCACGACATCTGGTTTCAATTCAGCCATGGTCAGGGTAGCAGTATCAGAGGGAGAATACCTTGGAATTGAGGGGTACTGGAAGTACCACCCTTCTATCTTTCAGTGGATTGGCGGCAGATAATGCCCAGGGTTTCCTAGAGGAGTGTCACTATATTCTTCGTACTTCGGGTATTGTGGAGATGAGCGGGATTGCTTTTGTCACGTCTCAGGTTCAGAGTAGTGGGTTGGTCAGTGGTGGCAGCATATGGGTTGGGGTCACCTGACCAAGTTAGCTTCAGTAGCATGGATTCAGTTTACGGAGATTCCTTGAGGGAGGTTGCACCTCAGTTCCTTCAGGATGTACGACACACGGAGTTTGAGCAGTTGCATCAGGGCGCTGTGTCACTATGGGAGCATGCCGTTAGATTCAGTGGGTGGGCTAGACATGCACTTCGCTTGGTTGCTTCAGCTGGGAGATGAGTCTGTAGAGTCATTTAGGGAGATTCAGGCATGATATTTGGTTTAGCGGGACTCGAGAGTTAGAGTAAGATGCCTCGATTCAGCAGGTAGTAAGGATCGCTCGCCGGTTAGAGTTCGTGTGGGACCGGGAGCGAGAGGGCAGACGAGATCAGGGAGAGAGTTCAGGGAGGCAATGAGGCATCGTAGATCAGAGGAATCTAATGGTCCGTATTATAGAGGCAAGGCACGACAGGGTAGAAGGTTTGTGGGCCAACCAGTTCAGTTTGCATAACCAGCTTCGCATGGGATTTCAGGTACTCATGGGTCTTAGAGGATTTGTATCGTGTGTTTTTCCACAGCCATGTCAGCAGCGAGATTGTTTTCAGTGTGGAGATGTTAGCCATAGGGTGAGAGATTGTCCCAAGATTCAGGTAGGTGTGTGGTAGCGGGGTATTCAGGTGAGTAGGGGGCGCCTAACAGGGGGATGCCGGAGGCCGATGTGCCAGATATTATCACATGTATGTTTTGATGTGTTGCAGAGGGGCACCAATTGTATTTCATTATAGGTTTGCTGGTCGGGACGAGTCCCCTTAATTGTTGTTTCATTTATGAGTGAGTTCCATGTTCTGCACCCAATTGTGTGTTTGCTCTTGATGGGAGATTCTATGAGTGGGAGCCCGTGTCTATCATTGGTTATTTCATTCTTGATAGTGGTGAGACTGGAAGTGAGTCCTTGTTGTTCTTCGTGGTAAGCTTTATGTGATTTTCCTAAATACTTGCTTACGAGTTGTGATTTGATATTCCATCGAGATGTGAGATCAGCTAGCGTTGTGATTTTATCAACTGAGATGAATTAGTGGAGGAATTTCAATTGGTATGATATATTTTCGGTATGTGATTCAGAGTTGAGGGCGAGGTCCTCGTGATATTTGTGATTCGATATGTTTGGACCGGGCTGAGTACTGCAGTGGAAATTTTATCAAGATGTTATCCTTGTGATTTGTTCATATTCTTTGCTTCTTCCTTGTCATATTGCTTTTGGTAAGTTGGTATTGACAGATAGTTGTGCCTATGGGCTTGTTTGATAGTTCCTTTATATGTTTCCATTTTCTTATTCAGTCATTTCGTTATGTATTTTCTTTAGTTTAGTTTGCGGGATGTGTACCCGGTGGTCTCAGTTGTGGCTGGTGACTCGGGTATTTAATAATGAAGACTTCGTGTTCATTACATCATTATCAGTGTTATGGGGTTTGGGAACAGAGTTATTTCAGATGTGGGGCTAATTGCCAATGTCGAGTTGATTTTGGGTAGCTATAGTGATCAAAAGTGTTATATGAGCCTATGTGTGATGTGCTATGTTGTGTGGCCGTGCCTAGTGGGTGTAGTCATGAGTTGATGCAGCTGATTGAGACTAATGCCGGATATGGATTTAGAATCGGGTCTTTTGTAAATGAGTAGAGGGTGAGAAGTAGAGTTAGGAGGCTTATCAGTGGTGATGCGAGGGCTATATTGCAGTTGTGATTATTTCGTTAGGCTTTCGTGGATTGGGGTGACGTGGGATCACCCACAGGTATGTGTTAGAAGTGTACAATCAGTGATTGGATGAGTTCAAGGTGAATCCTGGCACATTCGAGGACGAACGTTTGTTTAAGAGGGGGAGGATGTGATGACCCAAAAGGTCATCCCGTATTTTTTCTAGCTAATTCTATGTTCCGAAGTCGTGAGAACCTCCTTCTATCTCACCATGATTTGCGTGTGCAACCCGGGCGTGTAGCCGGGAAGCCTTTATGTGAAAAAATGATAAAAATGATAACTGTTTATTCCGTGAAGTTAACTGGTTAGGTGAGATTGGTTATAGCTGTTTCTCTTGCCGGGATGTTATGGTTCCTATTACTGTTTATGCTGTTAATGATATTGTTTGTGTTGTTGACTCCCTTGCCGGGATGTTGTGGTTTTTATTACTTGTTATGCTGTTAATGATATTGTTTGTATAGTTGACTCCCTTGTCGGAATGTGGTAATTATGGGTCAAATTGTTGGTTTTTCCTTGCCAAACTGTTATTCTTGATATTGTTTGGGTGAGGAAGAGTGTAAAGCACGAAGGGTGAAGCCGTGTATTGTGAGGATGAGAGTCATAAAGAACGAAGGGTGATGCCGTGCCATGTTATGATATTGAAGAACGAAGGATAATGTCGTGCCATGTTATGATATTGAAGCACGACGGATAATGTCGTTCCATGTTATGATATTAAAGCACGAAGGATAATGTCGTGCCGTGTTATGATATTAAAGCGCGAAGGGTGATGTTGTGACATGTTATGAGTGTAAAAGCACAAAGGGTGATGCCGTGCACTTGTTTTGGTGAGAATGAGAGTAAAGCACGAAGGGTGATGCGGTGCACTTGTTTTGGTGAGAATGAGAGTAAATAACGAAGGGTGATGTCGTGCACTTGTTTTTGTGAGGATGCGAATAAAAACATGAAGGGTGATGTCGTGCACTTGTCTTTGCATTTTATTTCGTTGTTCTAAATTTGGATATTCCTACTGATCTCGTACTGCATTTATTGGCAAGATTTTATATTTTTCCTGTACGGCATGGTAATTTATGAGTTACGGACTGATTTCCTGTGGATAAATCTTGTGGAGATTCTGATCAAGCGATTTTATTGAAAAGTGTTATTGAAAAAGAAATGGTTTGAAATGATTATACTTGAATGACTTTTACATAGAAGATATATTTGAAAAGCACTAGTCTTGCCTAAAATGATATTTGGAAGTCATTTATTGGGAAAGCCTCTTTGGAAAGCTTTGTAGTTTGAAAGAAACTATGTTTTACGTAATTCTCTCTATTAATTTTACGTATATCTACTTTTGAAGAAAGTATGTTTTCAAAGTAAACTCTTCCATACTAAAATGATTTTTACTTGCAAAAGTTTTTCATATGAACTGCTGTTTAAATATTTCTACCAGTTATGGATTTTAATGGCTAAGGCCCGTTGTGAACAAACCGACGTGGAGTTGAGTTACCGGTGTCCTCTATTGTATTGTGTTTCCTTTCGATTCAGCTTGTTTTGCTGTCCATCTTTGTGTGTATTTTTGTGTTGTTTCGTGATTGATTTCTGTAATTTCTTCCGCTTTATATTGTCATTGTCGTGGATTATCCTGAGAAGGCTTAGATAGATGTAACGTTCGGTCATTTCTATATTCATGTTATTTATTTTGTAGACCATTGGATCCTTGACTAGTCCTTGTCACTACTCCACCGAGATTAGTCTTGTTACTTACTGGGCACCGCTGGGGTGTCCTCATACTGCACTTCTGCACATTTTTGTGTGGAGATCCAGGTATATATTATAGTAGCTGTGTGGATGATTGCCGAGGAGACTCAAGGTAACCTGCTGCTACGTTCGCAGGCGTCAGAGTCACCTTCTTTGTATTTATTATTCATACACTGTTGTATCTATTTCCGAACAGTTGTACTTAGGAGTTGTAGAAGATTTCGTAGAGCTTATGATTTGTACTACCGGTTTTGGAAAAGTTTGCACATTCTGTTGAGATTCTATATTAAGACTATTAGATTTCCTTTATTTATTGTTTGTTATTCAGTAAATGATAGGCTTACCTAGTCCCTAAGACTAGGTGTCATCACGATACCTAACAAAGGAAATTTGGGTCATGACATGGAGAGCGTTGCTCAGGCAGGTTTACTTCCTACAGCAGCAGCCGTCTCTCAGGCTGGGGGAGGAGCCCAGACTCCAGTTACTCGCACTCTGGAGCAGTTGGCTTCTCAGTTCCAGACTCCAGCACCTCAGACAGTTGGGGTAGTTCAGCCGGGTATTGTGGTTCAGAGCGGTGATGGAGCAGCTATGTCTGCTGATGCTTTGTGGAGGTTGGACCGGTTCACCAAGTTGTTTACCACTACTTATAGCGGAGCATCTTCGTAGGACCCCCAGGCTATTTGGATAGGTGTCACGAGACTAATGGGGTTGACTTTGCTACTTTTCGTCTGTCAGGTCCCGCCAAGACCTGGTGGATAGATTATTGTTTGGCCAGACCAGCTGGATCATCGCTTTTGACTAGGGCCTAGTTCTCCGATTTGTTTCTGGAGAAGTTTCTCCCTATCACTCAGAGAGAGGATTATCAGAGGCAGTTTGAGCGTCTCCCCCAGGGTTCTAGGACCGTCATTCAGTATGAGACCAGATTCAATACCTTGGCCGGTCATGCTATTATGATACTTCCCCCCGACCAAGAGAGGGTGAGGAGGTTTATTGATGGACTAGCTCAGCCGATCAGATTGCAGATGGCTAGAGAGGCAGGGAGTGATATTTCCTTTCAGGATGAAACCAATGTGGCCAGACAAATCGAGATGGTTTTATCACAGGGGAGTGGTCAGGGGTCTGACAAGAGGCCTTTTCATTTTGGCCAGTTCAGTGGTGTCTCATTTGGAGGCAGGGATTCTTTTGGTAGGGGCCATCCTTCTAGGCCGTTTCAATAAGCACATAAGGTTTCTCGCAGTGATCCAGATGGCCGTGATTCCCACATGGAGTATTCGGATCAGTTGCTCTACAGTGCACCACAAGCTCCTATCAGTGCACCGCCACTCCAGAGTTTTCAGGGTGGTTACTCGGGTCGTTAGGGTCAGTTTTAGGGCCAGCAGTCGAGATCTTGTTATACTTGTGGTGGTCCGGGGCACATTGCTAGATTTTTCCCTCGAGCCTCGAGCAGTTCTCAGCACCAGGGTTTTCGTTCCATGGTTCCCGCACCAGGTGTTCCACTACCCGCTTAGCCAGCCAGAGGTGGGGGTTGAGGTGTTAGAGGTGGAGGTCAGGAAATTAGAGGTGGAGGCCAGGATACTAGAGGTAGAGGTCAGTTAGAAGGAGGCCGTCCCAGGGATGCTGTTCAGATAGGTGGGGCCCAACCCCGATGTTATATTATTCAAGCCAGACCTGAGGCTGAGGCCTTCGATGCGGTTATCACAGGTATGGTTTCAGTTTGCAGCAGAGATGCTTCGGTTTTATTTGATCCAGGGTCCACATATTCCTATGTGTCATCTTATTTTGCTCCTTATTTGGTTATGCCTCATGATTCTCTGAGTACTCCTGTATATGTGTCTACACCGGTGGGTGATTCTATTGTCTTAGATCGTGTCTACTGTTTGTGTGTAGTGTTTATTGGTGGTCTTGAGAACAGTGTAGATCTTCTACTCCTTGATATGGTAGATTTTGATGTTATTTTGGGGATGGATTGGATGTCGCCTTATCAAGCCATACCAGACTTTCATGCCAAGACCATGACCTTAGCATTGCGGGGGTTGCCTCGACTGGAGTGGAGAGGGACTCCTGGTCATTCTTCCAGCAGGGTTATCTCATATATGAAGGCTCCGCGTATGGTCGAGAAGGGGTTTTTGGCCTATTTGGCCTATGTTCGTGATTCTAGTGCCGAGGTTCCTTCTATTGAGTCTGTGCCCATTGTCCGTGAGTTTCCAGAGGTGTTTCCTGCAGACCTACCGGGTATTCCACCCGACATGGATATTAACTTTTGCATTGATTTTGCTCCGGGCACTCAGCACATTTCTATTCCGCCATATCGTATTGCCCCGCCAGAGTTGAAGAAGTTGAAAGAACATTTGCAGGATTTGCTTGATAAAGGCTTTATTAGGCCTAGTGTCTCGCCTTGGGGTGCAGTGGTGTTGTTTGTAAATAAGAAGGATGGGTCGATGAGGATGTGCATAGATTATCGGCAGTTGAACAAGGTTACCATCAAGAATAAGTATCTGTTGCCGAGGATTGATGATTTTGTTTGATCAGCTTCAGGGTGCCAAGGTGTTTTCGAAGATTGATTTGAGATCTTGCTACCATCAATTGAGGATTAGGGCATCCGATGTCCCTAAGATAGATTTTCGCACTCGGTACGGGAATTATGAGCTCTTAGTGATGTCATTCGGGTTGACAAATGCCCCAGTAGCTTTGAAGGACTTGATGAACCGAGTGTTTATGCCTTATTTGTATTCCTTCGTGATTGTCTTCATTGATGATATTTTGATTTATTCTTGCAGCCGGGGGGAGCATGACAAGCACCTTCTAGTCATTCTCCACACTCTGAAGGACAGTAAGTTATATGCCTTGTTTTCGAAATGTGAATTTTGGGTTAGTTTAGTTGCATTCCTGGGTCATGTTGTATCAGCGGAGGGTATTCAGGTGGATCTTAAGAAGATTTAACCGGTCAAGGATTGGCCTAGACCCACATCTGGTACAAAGTTCCGGAGTTTCTTGGGTTTGGCGGGCTATTACCATCGGTTTGTGGAGGGGTTTTCATCTATTGTAGTCCCGATGACTAGGCTGACTCAGAAGGGTGCCCAATTCCGGTGGTTAGAGGAGTTTGAGGCGAGCTTCCAGAAGCTCAAGACAACTTTGATTACGGCGTCGGTGTTGGTTTTTCCCACAGGTTCAGGGCCATATACTGTGTATTGTGATGCATCTCGGGTTGGACTCGGTGCAGTGTTGATGAAGGATGGAAAGGTCATTTCATATGCTTCATGTCAGTTGAAGATCCACGAGAAGAATTATCAAGTTCATGACTTGGAGTTAGCAGCCATTGTCCACGCGCTGAAGATTTGGAGGCATTATCTGTATGGCGTGTCATGTGAGGTGTTCACGACCACAAGAGTTTGCAATATTTGTTCAAGCAGAAAAATTTGAATTTGACGCAGGGGAGATGGTTGGAGCTGTTGAAAGACTATGACAGCACTATCTTATATCATCCGGGGAAGGCCAATGTGGTGGCCGATGCTTTGAGTAGGAAGTCAGCCAGTATGGGTAGTCTTGCATATATTTCGGTCGGGGAGAGACCATTTGCTTTGGTTGTTCAGGCTTTAGCCAATTGGTTCATGAGATTGGCTGTTTATGAGCCCGGTCGTGTTCTAGCTTATACAGTTGCTCGTTCTTCATTATTTGATCGTATTCTAGATCGGCAGTATGATGATCCTCATTTGCGTGTCCTTAGGGACACGGTGCGGCACGGTGGTGCCAAGAAGGTTACAGTTGGTGATAATGAGGTTTTACGGATGCAGGGTCGTATTTGTATGCCCAATGTGGATAGACTCCATTAGTTGATATTAGAGGAGGCCCAGTTCCCGGTACTCCATTCATCTGGGCGCCGCAAAGATGTATCAGGATTTGCGGCAACATTATTGGTTGAGGAGGATGAAGAAGGATATTGTGGCATATGTAGCTTGGTGCTTGAATTGTCAGCAGGTAAAGTACGAGCATCAGAGGCCTGGTGGATTACTTCAGATTACTGAGTGGAAGTGGGAGCATATCACCATGGATTTCATTGTTGGGCTCCCACGGACTCCGAGGAAATTCGATGCAGTATGGGTTATTGTGGATAGGCTGACAAATTCAACACATTTCATCCCTGTGACAGTTTCCCATTCTTCGGAGAGATTGGAGAGATCTACATTAGGGAGATTGTTCGTCTTGATGGTGTGCACTTGTCTATTATTTCTTACTAAGGTACGTTGTTTACCTCGCATTTCTGGAGGGCAATTCTGCATGAGTTGGGCACGCGGGTTGAGTTGAGCACAACATTTCATCCTCAGACGGACATACAGTCCGAGCGCACTATTCAGATTTTTGAGGATATGCTTCGAGCCTTTGTCATTGACTTTGGAGGTCCTTGGGATCAGTTCTTGCCATTGGCTGAGTTCGCCTACAACAACAGCTATCAGTCAAGCATCTAGATGGCTCCCTATGAGGCATTATATGGTAGGCGGTGTCGGTCGACGGTTGGGTGGTTTGAGCCAGGAGAGGCTCGGTTGTTGGGTACAGACTTAGTGTAGGATGCCTTGGATAAGGTTAAGATCATTCAGGATAGACTTCGTAAAACTCAGTCCAGGCAGAAGAGTTATACCATCAGTAGAGTTCGTGATGTGTCATTCATGGTCGGAGAGGGGGTGTTGCTTCGGGTGTCTCACATGAAGGGCGTGATGAGATTTGGGAATAAGGTCAAGCTAAGCCCTAGGTACATCGGTCCTTTTGAGATCCTTTATAGAGCGGGAGATGTGGCTTACATACTTGAGTTGCCACTGAATTTATCAGCTGTGCATCCAGTGTTTCATGTGTCTATGCTTCGGAAGTATCACGGCGATCCAACCCATATGTTAGACTTCAGCAGTGTCCAGTTGGACAGGGATTTGACCTATGAAGAGGAGCCGGTAGCCATATTAGACCGGCAGGTTCGTCAGTTGAGATGAAAGAGTTATCCTTCAGTTCATGTTCAGTGGAGAGGTCAGCCTGCCGAGGAAACTACCTGGGAGTCCGAATCCGATATACGGAGCTGGTATCCCCATCTTTTCACCGATTCAGGTACTTTCTATGTCCGTTCGAGGACGAACGTTTGTTTTAGAGGTGGAGAATGTGATAAACCAAAAAGTCATCTCTCATTTTATAAGTCAAAACTTTTTATATCACCTCATTTTATGTGCGCAGTCCGGGCGTATATCCGAAAATCTTTTATATGAAAAGTTTAGAAAATGCTAATTTTGCCTTTAAAATTGAATTTTAGTTGACATCGATCAATATTTTGAGTAAACGGATCCGGACCGGTGATTTGACGGTCACGGAGGATCCGTAGGAAAATATGGGACTTGGGCGTATGCCCGGAATTTAATTTCGAGGTCCCAAGCCCGAGAAATTAATTTTTGGAAGAAATTGTTTTACTGAAATTATAAGTGTTTTTGGAAATTTGATTAAACTTGAAATTGATGGTATCGGACCCGTGTTTTAGTTCCGGAGCCCGGTACATGTTTAATATAGTATTTGAGTGATGCTTGTAAAATTTTATAAGAAACGGAGGTCATTTGACGTGATTCGGACCCGTAGTTGTAAAATTTGAAACTTTGAAAGTTCTTGAGATTTTCCTTTGATTTTTATTGTAAATTCATTGTTTAAGATGTTAATTTGGCGATTAATCGCACGAGTAAGTCCGTAGGATATTTTGAAGGTTTATTACATGTTTGGTTTAGAGCCCCGAGGGCTCGGGTAAGTTTCGGTTAGGTGTCAGAGTGGTTTGGACTTAGAAAAATTTGGTGAGAATGATGTTCTCTGGTGTCTGGTATTTTTTTCTATGCGAACGCGTGGTAGCCCACGCGAACACGAAGAGTAAGTGCGGCTGGGGCTGGGATTTGCTCTATGCGAACGCATAGACCTCGGTAAGAACGCGGAGCATTGGGGAAATTACTATACACGAACGCACCAGGTCACATACAAACGCACAGTTATAGGATGGGGGCTTACCAGTAACCTAGGAGAACTATGCGAACGCGGCCCCCTGTACGCGAACACGAAGGCGGGGCACGACTAAGCTTCGCGAACGCACAGCTCATCCTGCGATCGCATAAGTCCTCTTATAGGCTGCCCTTCACGAGCACGTCAGTGCTCACGCGAACGCACTGAGTACTGTCGCCTAGCACTTAGCCATAACTTCATATTTTCAAAGCCAAGGAAGCTTAGGGGCAATTTTTTAAGAGGGATTTCACCACCAAGTTCTAGGTTTGTGTTCTTAAACTCGTTTTCATCATTTTAAATTAACACTCATTGGATTTCTAGGCCTAAATCTTGTTTTTGAAGGGTAGAAAATTAGGGATTTTTAGGAGAATTAGTGATTTTACAATTTTGGGAATTTATACCTCGATTTGGGGTCGGATTCCGAAACTAATTATATATTCGGGCTCGTGGGTGTATGGGTGATCGGGTTATGGTCCGAACCGCGTGTTTGACCAAGCGGGCCCGGGGTCGATTTTTGACTTTTTGGAAAAAAATGATAGAAAACTCATAATTAAGCATCGGGGTTGAATTATTTAGCATTTATTGATATTGTTAAGCTAATTTCTAGATACAATAGATTTGGAGGCGAATTCTAAAGGGAAAGCAGTAATTGAGGCTTGAGTTTGGTCGTGGAATTCGAGGTAAGTGTTTGGCTTAACCCTAGCTTATGGGAATAGTGATTATTTCTTATTTGCTACGTGTTAGTATAATGTGCAATGTATAGGTGTAGTGACGAGTATCTATATGTTGGTGTCAAGCATGCCGTGAGTCGAATATTGTGATTTATGTGACTTTTTTAAGCATTACTTGAGTTTAATTTGACAATTATATATGTTGGTGGTGTTTCTTTGGTATTGATCTTTGTTGAGCATTGGTTCGAGTTGAGAATTACTACACAAAATTGAGTAACTAGGTGATATTGGTTATAACTGTTTTCTCTTGCTGGGATGATATTGATTATACTGTTGAATCCCTTGCCGGGACATTATGGATTTATTATTGTTGTTTGTATTGTTGATTTCCTTTCCGGATTGTTGTTATTGATTTGTTTGGGTGACGAAGATTGTAAAGCACGAAGAGTGATGTCGTGCCATTTTCTATTGATTTGTTGTGAGGATGAGGGTAAAAGCACGAAGGGTGATGTTGTGCCGTTTCTATTGATTTATTGTGAGGATGAGAGAAAAAGCACGAAGGGTGATGCCGTGCCGTTTCTATAGATTTATTGTGAGGATGAGAGTAAAAGCACGAAGGGTGTTTCCATACATTCTATATGTTATTTGGTGAGGATGATAGTAAAAGCACGAAGGGTGATGCCATGCACTTGTTTTTGTGTTGTTACTTCTGTTGTTTAAATTGATATCAACTTGGTTGCTCTACTTCGTTATTTCCATTATTTGATATTTTTCCCCCTCAGCATGTTCCCCTTTCTTTGTATTTAGCTGCTTATTTCTTGTTGTTATTATTTTTTCCGTATATGATTAAACTGCACAGGTTTAGTTGGTTGTCGTGTCCCAGCCTGGTCAGTACTTTGCCGAAGTTAGGCTCGTCACTTACTCAATACATGGGGTCGGTTGTATTGATGCTACATTCTGAACTTTTGCGCAGATCCCGGTATAGGACTCTACAGACCTTAGAGTGAGGAGATTGCCTTCAACCCTTTGGGAGATTACGAGGTAGTCCTGCAGGCGTCCGCAGGCCTTGGCGTCCCCTCCTACTTTATTTCCACTCCGTTCTTCTTTATTTTGAGACAAATGTATTTATTTTGTTGGGACCTTTATATATAGTATTCATAGACAATCCGTGAAGTTGTGACACCAAATTATGGGTTTAGTATTATGATTTTGGTAATGGCTTTTGATTAAGTTGTTAGAATTTGTTGTCTCTCGCACTTTTATTTCGCCGGGTTGTACATCACCTGTTATTTGTTAAAACTAAATAAATAAGTAAATAAACAGTAACATTGGCTTGCCTAGCAGGTTCAATGTTAGGCGCCATCAAGGTCCCGACAGTGAGAAATTCGGGTTGTGACAGTTACAGTTTATAAATCTTTCCTTTTAGTGATAACATAACCATTTTGTAGCAGAGCTGTCACACCTCCTTTTTCCCGAGGGGGATATGAGAGTTTTTTCAATTTAAGTGACATTATTCGAAATGAGATTATTTAATTAATTTCAGAGTCGCTACTTGGAATAATTTATGGTGTTCCAAGTCACCGGTTTTTTTTAAAATCCTTAATTGAGGAAATTGACTCTATTTTTTGGTCTGCGAACACAGAAGATCGGGTAAGGAATTTTGTTATCCTGGAAGAAGGTGTGAGGCTGTCACGACCCGAAATACCCATCGTCGGGATCGTGATAGCGCCTAACATCACAGTTGCCAGGCACGACAACATTAGAGATTGTTTAGCCATTTATGTCCATTTTTAGTAATTAACAGTAATTAGACAAAATAAAGCGGAATAACTGTAAGATATATAGAAAACGAAGTGATTTACATTCTACTCCTCCCCAGAATCTGGTGTTACAATTTCACAAACACACTATGATTTTCTACAAACATGACTCTGAAAGAAATTTAAATCTATTTTTGGAAAGAAAGAAAAACAGTAATAAAAAGACGTAGAAGGGGACGCCAGGGCCTGCGAATGCCAGTAGGACTACCTTGGGTCTCCAACTTTGAACTTGAGCCAAATCTCCCAGTCAGCCACAACCTGCTCCGAAATCTGCATAGGAAGTGCAGAGTGCAGTATCAGTACAACCGACTCTGTGTACTGATAAGTGTCGATCCTACCCTCGACGAAAGTGTGACGAGGCTATGGTGAGACACCCACAACATATGCTACAGTCGATAAATAATAAGGCAGAAAAGAAGAACAGTAATTTAAAAGCAGTAAATTGCAAGACTAAGTATGTAACTTCGGTGTCTTATCAATGTCCACCTATAACCAATCCTTAGACGAAATGTAAAACATCGAGTAACTTACACAGTCAACGAAGAATAAATAAACACATATATTGATGCGGCGCGCATACCGATCCAACCAGTCCTCCTTTATTCCTCCATAACAATTTACAATAACAGTAAATTATATATATATATATATATATATATATATATATATATATATATATATATATATGTTGCGGCGTCCAACTCGATCCCACCATATATCAATATCAACATATTAATTCACCCTTATTACTCCGTATCAATCCACCTTATTCCTCCTCTTGTGGCGTGCAACCCGATCCCACCGAATAATCATATTCACCCTTATTCCTCTCATCAAAACTCCCTTATTCTTCATGTTACGGCGCGCAATCCGATCCTACTATATCATAGTAAATTGCACATAATGTACAGAAATTTCATAAAATTCACACAAGGCCCTTACCAACACTTAAAATTTGGAACAAAGCAACCGAGAGATGTATAAACAATAAAACTCAATAAGTTTACTACTACTCACCGAGAGCAAACCAGGATATCACAGAAGATGCCAATAAGAACAGTTTAAAACAATAAAGGGGGAAGCAATAATCCTACGGGGGAACAAATATCCAACAGGTAACAATTAAGCACAGAATTACAGTTAAACATGTAACAAGTAAAGCAAGAAGGAAAACAATATAAGGGAAAACAGAAGAAAACAGGTAAAACAGGAAAATTGGCGGCGCATAGGTACTCGTCACCTCACGTATACGTTGCTCACATGATTTATCACATAACACAAAATTCAAAGGTTCATATACCCTCAAGTCAAGGTTAGACACGATACTTACCTCGCTCCAAATATCACTCAAAGTTCAATCACAGCTTTGCCTTTCAAATTAGCCTCCGAGCCAACAATATCTAGAAATTTACCAACGAAATGATTCAAAATAAGCCTTAGGAATCACCCACGATAACTAAAGGTTCAGTTTAGATCATTTTTTGAAAAAGTCAACACCCGGACACGCTTTGTCCAAACCCGAAATTCGGACAGAAACTCGATTACCTATTCACCCCCGAGCCCGGATATATAATTGGTTTTGTAATCTGACCTCAATTTGAGGTCTAAATCCCCAAATTTCGAAATACCTAGGTTCCACCCAAAAATTCCAAATTCCACCATGAAAACCTTAGATTTTAGGTTGAAATCTTGTAAAATGAAGTGAAAGATTGAAAGAAATGAGTTAAGAATCACCTACCTATGATTTGGGGAAGAAGTTACCTTTGAAAAATTGCCTAGAGGGTTTCTTGTGTTTGAAAATGTTGAAAAATGAGAAAAATCCCATCTAAGTCAAGACAAATCAGCTGCAGATGTCGCATTTGCGACCAGAGCTTCGCAATTTCGAAGCTAGCAAATGCGAGAAAGCCATCGCAAATATGAAATTTGCGAATCCTTCGCATTTCTGCAGCTATCGCAAATGCGAACACAATATCGCAAACACGAACAAGTACATTATGCAAATGCGGTCCTTTTCTAGCAATTGCGAGACTATCCAGCCTAGCTCCATGCTCGCAAATGTGAAACTTCTTCGCAATTACGAGGCTCGCATTTGTGAGCCAGACCTCGCAAATGCGAGATCTGCAGACCTGAAGCATACCAGCAATTCTTTCTAAGTTCTTTTCACTCTGTAGCAAGTCTGAAACTCACCTGATCCCTCGGGGCTCCAAACCAAACATGCAGACAAATATAAAAATATCATACGAACTTGCTCATACGATCAAATCGCCAAAATAACACCTAGAACCATGCATTTAGCACCAAAACATATGAAATTCTCAAGCAAAATTTAAAATTTTTATTTTCTCAACCAGACTTTCGAATCACGTCAAATCAGTTCTGTTTCTCACCAAATTTCACAGATAAGGTATAAATATCATAACTGACCTGTACCGGGCTCCGGAACCAAAATACGGACCCGGTACCAACAAGATCAACTATTAGCCAATTTCTTAAAACCATTATAATTTCAGTCTTTCAATTTTAAATAAAAAATTTATTTCTCGAGCTAGGGACCTCGGAATTCGATTCCGGGTATATGCCTAGGTCCTATATTTTACTACAGACCCACCAGGACCGTCGAACTACGGGTCCGAGCCCATTTACTCAAAACATTGACTGAAGTACTCTAAAAATTCTTATTTTGTTCTATTTTCCACATAAAAGCTTTCTGGAAATATGCCCGGACTGTGCATGCAAATCGAAGAGGGTAAAAATGAGATTTTTAAGGCTAGAGAGTGCGAAATAGAGTTCTAAAACACAAGATGACCCTTTGGGTCATCATAAAGGCATTCTCGGGTTCCGTAATTTTAGCTCAATCGCTCAACTAATAAAAATTAGCCTAATTAACTGATTTATTACATGTTTTGAACCTATTGTGCATTTTTAAAATTTCTAACCGCTTTTAATATTTATGAATTTTTTTTGAATAAGTCGCGATATCGCGCACTCGTCTGTTTATTTACACATTGCGAATCGCGCCACGCGATTTACAACATGTTAATTTTCGATACCTGTACTATTAGGGTATTCTACGAGAATATTCTAGTGGATATTCTGTACATGTAAGGGTATTCTTGGTGTATGTTTCCTATTAATAGAAAAAGATACAAGAATTGGGGAAATAAGATATTCACTTGTAAGAAAACACATTGACTTTAAAGAAAGAAGCTGACTTTATTGTAAACACACAAGAAATACCTTTTCACTAAGATACTTGTATAACTTTTCCACTTGATCCAAGAACAATTTGAATATTCGAAGTCTCATCAATCATTATTCGATGATACACAACATAGAGAAAAAAAGGAACTGCAAGATGCACTAGGAATGGGAAACAATTTGATAAGCTGAAATATAGACTGAGTTTGAGGATAAGCTGATTTAAAGGTGGCAAATGAGTGGGCTGAATCGAATTGGGACGGTAAAATGACAATATTAATAGAGGGTTTTTTTTTATTTCTATACATTATTTAAAACTTTATTACCCTAAATGTCCATGTTTAGTTCCCGGCATAAACAAGTTTTGTTTACAAAATATATACAATCCACCTTAAAAGGCTCCCAATCCATTATTAATGCCTTCAATCAAGGGATTTAGTTACACCATTTTCCTTTTTTTTTCTCCTTTTCTCTTTCCTTATTTTTCTTCCCTTCTATCACGCTTTGGCGTCTGCTCAGTATCAAAATGTTTGAAAGTGAAAAAAATAAATTGACAATGAGTCAATAACAGAATGAAAGTCTACAAAAGCTCAAGCAATTATTTTAAATCACTATAAATAGGTAGCAAGGAAGAATTCAACTGATTTGTCGAGAACAAATAGTTGCCAGTTCAAGAATTGAAATATTCAATGAGAGGAAAAGACGATGAAAGAAAGATGATAAACACATGAATTTCCGTCAAATTTAATTAGCCATAGTAGTCTGTACATTTCGCTTCTGTATCTCTATATACACAAAAAAGCTAACAAAATGTACCTAAATAATTCACAGCTGCAGCTATAGATGTTTGATTTTCTCGACTGATGATACTGAATATACATAACTAAATAGGGATCCCCTCTACACACCTAGTCAGTTGAAACTTTATAAACCTTTCCCTATTTCAAGTTGCTACAAAAGGTAATACATTTATGTGAGACTAACTAAGA
>ML397366.1:0-54897 GCA_005239525.1 Nicotiana knightiana | reverse complement strand
ATATCTCCATAAGCATCCAAAGCTGCCTACTCATTGGTAGTGAGAAAGTAACAACATAGATATGTTTACGAAGCCAAGAGCCACTCATCTGAGCCAGCGGATTCGAATTCTGCTATGCCGGTGCTCAAAGCAAGGACGCAACGACTGCGTCCCTTTTTTTAGGCAACTTAGCCTTGAGTTGGACTATGGTCCCGCGAAGCTGGTATCCTCAGACCGCCTAAGAGACTTTCCGACTGTCGAAGGAAGGAAGTTCACTTTTTAGTGACCAGAAATTGACTAGTTTATGTCACTTTGTTTAACTAGAATTATTAGTATTTATATATAATTAACTAGTTTTGAGATATATTAAATATAATAATATTTTACTAAAATACTTAATATTTTCACATCTCCGTTATGCTAATAGTAACATTAAATCGACGGTACATTTTCATTTTTGTGCCACCAAGGCCATCATCGGCCATTACGCCTTTACCAACATAATTTGTTTTCCTTCTACTTGTTGTAAGTATAATTAGTTATACAAACATATTTTAGCTTTTATCTGGAAAATGTTTTTTACTTCTGTTTTAATATCGTTGATATATTTGTAATTTTTTATTACTGCGTAGTTACAACTAATAATATATGCTTACCTGAAAATTTTTGTCTCCCATAATATAAACTTATGGTTGAGTTCTTGGCAAAATACTTTGCATTACTTTCCAGTAACTATCACTGTAAAGGTAAATTCAATTTAAATTGAGCAAAACACCATCATGCTTTATGAAAGATTCTTGTCATTTAAAAGTAAAACATATAAAAGCTTAAATAAAAATTCTTTATGTTGTGGCTCTTAATCTGAATTAGTAGGCTATTGTTTCGGAATAGTCAAAGAATGAAGAAAAAAGGATTCTTAGACCTTACTCCTTTTACGTTGTTATTTCTTTCTTTTTAATTTTCTTTTTTAATCTATTTAGAAAATTTGCACAAAATAAAAGAGAAGGCACGTCAAACCTACTATGTGCCAATTTTAACTCCCAAACCAGCAGCAGTCCTTGGAGAGTGATGGAGAAGAAGAGCCGCAAAATAAAAGAGAAGGCGGCAAACCTATATTTTATTTTGTTATATTTCTGTTATTGTGAATTTAATTCCTTTTTAAGTTTTTTTATTTATTACAAATAAGACTCCTAATAACCTTAGTTTATCTTTTATGCTTAACTTAACTAAGGTGGGTGTATACACCGGGTGTGGGTAAGTTTTTCCCGTTTATTAGGAACCCTCTGAGTAGGTATTTATTGATTTGAATATGTCCATGATTTACGTAAAGATTTATTTTTATGGAGTGTCTTTCCCTTTATTTCGACGACTGATTGAAAATGTCTTGAAATTTTATTGATAACTGCAAAGTTTTATAAACAACTAAATAGTTTGCAAATAAAATTATGAAGTTTATATAATACTTACATATTGTCTTGTAAAAATTTATACTTTTGCAATTTTATTTACTTACACATCATAGAATATTGACAAATATTGCATAATTTTAGGTTCGAATATAGATTAAAAAATATTCTTACAATAAAAAAAAAGATTAGGGGTTAGCCCGTACTAGCCCTCGGCCCGCTTAAAGCTGAGTTATGACGGCTATTTTAAGGCCCTTCGAAAGTTGGTATGCCCGCCCTAGCCATCAAATTCCATGGTCAGTGAAGCCTGAGTTGGGTTGCAGGGCTAGCTCATTTTAACAGATACATATGTGAAGTTTGAAATAGGGGTATTATCACTTTTAGTCCGCACCAGAAATTATTTATGTTTAGTAGTTAAAAAAAGTATATAAAATTTGTATATTTTAGTGTAACATATAAAATTGTATATATATACATAAAATATATAAATTATATATACATTTTTGGCTATTATTTTTACAGCGCCAATACAATGTCATTTTTCCTCTAAAATGACATTAGCTATTTTTTAATTGGTTACTACAAAATTTTATTTTCACTAGACCTTTCCCTTCTTATTTCTCTATGAAAAATTGACATCTTATAACAACACATAACATGAATTGATAATTTTTTAGCCTTACATTAAGTTTGGCAAAGATAGCCCCAAATAATTGGCATTATATAGCCAAATCCTAAAAAAACTACTCTTTTTCTCTCTAAAAAAATTACTCACTTATTTTGTCTCCCCTCCCCTCTTTCTATCCTTGAACTTCTTTTTCTATCTTTTCTCTTTCGCTCTCATAGTTTAGTAAATTTTTTTTGCAAATTATGCAAAAAAATCAATGGGATGAAAATGTAAGGTTAATCACACATCAAAGAAAACCAGAAGCAAAAACTAAGAGAGAAAAATATATTTCAACTTTGTTTTTCTTCTCTCTTCTTTTTTTGGTTGGATTGAACGAGTGGGTGTGATTGAAATTGGTTGAATATACCTAAATGAGGCTATATACAAAATTTTAGCAAGATTAGAAGTGATTTAGACTGGTTTCAGGTAAAAAAATCAGACCTAAAAATCCAATTGCGACATGTGTATATCACATTGTATATTGTGCACATCAGTGTATATCACAGACATGTTTTTAAGGATGTTTGTGTATACCAGTTTGTATATTTTGTATACAACATAATTTTTTTATGGACGCCCATGTATATCACATTTTACATCATATATATAACACAATTTTTCATGGATATATACAGATACACATGTATACCTGAGATATTGCTGATGTACATAGAAATATACACGGGATACAATCGGGGATACACATGTTGAGTTGTCTTCAACTTGAGTTTTTAATCTGAGATGTGTTATACAAAGAAGAAAAATAAAGTTTTAATATATTTTATCGATATACACATTATTAAGTTCTTATACACGATGATAGAAAAATATTATAACTATTAATGTGTTATATATTTGGATATACAAATAAAAAACTAGAAAAATAATTATGTGATATATATTTATGGGTTATTTGATGCCGATATTTATAACTAGGATTATTTTCTGCGAATTGTGTGAGTACATTGTCACACCATTCCAAAACACCTTTCTCTATCCTAATCCCCGTAACTTGGCGGATCCACTTTCTAAATACAAGTCCAACCATGAAATACAGTGGACGCCCCTGTAAGGCCCAACAATTGCTTTGTTTATCAAAGCCCAATAACTGCTTAACATCTATAAAATGGGTTGGTTTGTTTTGTGTCCTCCACTCTATGAAATCATTAAGTTAATTCTGCGGAAAGCTTCATCCTCAAATTATTTGAATAGAAGAATATTTTTGCTTAAAATCAAATTCGAGCACTAAGATTTGTTACGTAGACATTTTTTACATTGTTAACAAGGGAGAATGTGATACCTAATTGGACAATTATATGTAAACGGTACAGTTGAATTTATACGTGGTTTATAGACAAGTAAATTAATTTGATCCTGAAATAATAGATGAATTAGATAAAAATATAATACTTAGCCTTGAGATGGAGATAAAATAGCAGAAATAGTAATTCCAGGAGCAGGGCTTCTAGGCATAATAGAAACGATATCAGTAACAAGAAGATAAAATTATATTGAGCTTTGAATAGAGTACAACGTATGTTTGCCAGAAAATTCGTGTCCTTTACAATGATAATCGAGCTCGCGATTTATAGCTGCACCTAGGTAACTAGGTCCTAGGATCAAGACCCTTTTAATGTCAATTATGAGGGCCGTTGAAGAATGTGTAACGGCAGGAAATGAATTCCATATTCCTTGTAACAGGTCATTCACTTAATGCTATAGAATATTCCTCATTAAATGCTACCGGGTGACATGCATTTACTACATCTTTATGAATATCTGGTAATAGACGGGATCGTTACCAGATTCAACTATCTTCTGTTTTTGACTCCACGTGTCACTTCCTCATACGATCATTTAATATAAACATATTTTACCCTATACAGATAGTCCCTCTGCTTTCCGGTGGCATAACTTTATGTCACCGGAAAGTTGGTAGAAACATCCTCTTTGGCGGAAAATCTACTGACCCCTCTGAAAAGTTTCTGACGGTTGATTAAACGCATGTCTCTCCGCATTTAATGCCCCAAAAATGTGTCATCCCATGATTTAGCATCACTTCTGCCGGTTATCGAGGTAATTATAACCACAAGTTTAGCTGCCTATACCTTTAATTATACGCATCAACCTCCTTCATTTACACTTCATAATATTCTAAATTTTCTCAAACTTTCTTAACTCCACTCATACTTCGTCTTTAACCTTTCTTTAACTTTCTTCTTTGAGAGAAAACCTTCCTTCAGATAAAAAATGGCATCTTCTTCCAGAAACCCTAGTTCTTTAAAGAACAAATGTAAAACTGATGATGTTGCTCCTTTTACGGTGAGTACCATCATCCCAAAGAATATAATTACTTCCAAAGATTTTGATGAAAAATATCCTTCTGCTCACCCTCTTACGTGGGTTGTTAGCATATACCCCTCTTCTATCCATCCTTCCAGTATCCCTGATGTGAAGGAAGACTGCCACAGTCAAGATTTGGATATTATCGCTCCCGACCTGGCGGAGCGGATAACCTTACCCAAGAAGGGTTTCACATACTTTTACACGTATCCCTTCACTTTGGGAGCATTTTTTTTGAGTGGAGAGCTTGACTCCGTCATCGTGGAGTTCTGCCTCCACTACCAGGTGTGCTTGGAAAAAGTAAGTCCTTCCGTGTAGAGGAAAATCACTTGTCTTCGGCGCCTGCATTAGGAGACGAGAGAAGAGCTATCCCTAACTCGAGTGACGAACCTCTATTCCCCCAAGATCTTCCGCGGGGGAATGATAAATTTCAGTAAGCGTCGCCACCATGTTGTGCTATCCAACATGGATGATGACAATGAGAGTGGGTGGATAGAATGATTTATTTCAGTCACCACCAGTGACATCATCCCAGCCACGACTCCAGCCTTTCCAGAATTATGCAACCGTACTCGTAAGTCTACCATTAATTCTTTTCTTCCATTAAAGATCATTCCACATCATTATTGACCCTTATTCTTTTTCTTATTTCAATGACTCGGTGGGTTCCACCTAGGGTTGAAGGGTTGGATCAATGGGTCCAAAAAATCTTGGACGTTACTACGCCTGAAACCCGCACGAGGAAAGAACTGTCCCTTAACTATGGGTGGAAGGACAAAAATCATGGTGAGTCAAACTCATCTTGTTTTCACCTTTCATATAAGGAAGTTGTTTGATTCTTCTCTTCTATTGAATTTACATCTACCCAGGGCTCTGTTGTTGTCCCCGAGGAGGATGTTTTGGCTAATCCTACTGATGCGGCGACGCTGCTACATGAAGATTTTACACAGACAGGTGTCTCCGGGCTTGCTTCTGGTGCGAGTGCTTATTCTCAGAGTCCCTATCTAGAGAACAAGAAACCAAAGAGAAGACGTTCCTACGCGACCGGGGAAAAAATAAGAGAGTGCAGAATGTCGCTCCTAAGTTCTGAAAGTTGTGGTGACGAGCCCCCCTCCCTCCCCCCCGCCCGGCCGCCCATAGACACCATGATGATTGACGATGATAGGGAAGCCAGCGAGGAGGAGGCTTCTCTACATAGAAGACGACGAGCTTCCTCAGCTCAACAGACTGCTAAATCTGTTGAGTTGGTTATACCAACCGAGGACGATGCCTCAGCGCTATGGGGGACTTTGAGATGGTGGAAAATGCCAACTCCCATTTTCGGATCCCAGTCGCTACGCCCGATACCGTGAGGCTGAGTACCAGGTCCCT
Organism: Nicotiana knightiana; assembly: GCA_005239525.1. Classification (NCBI taxonomy): domain Eukaryota; kingdom Viridiplantae; phylum Streptophyta; class Magnoliopsida; order Solanales; family Solanaceae; genus Nicotiana; species Nicotiana knightiana. The sequence goes on along the minus strand of ML397366.1, from coordinate 49,131 downwards.
GCCGTCTTTGGTTGACGAGCAACCACCAACCAGCACTGCGCTTTCCGCAACCACTTCTCATCCTTTAACGCCATCAACATCATCTCCTTCTTAACCAACTCTTCCTTTATCATCAGTAACTCCTACATCATCTCCACCGGACGAATCTGTCCGAGAAGAGGATGTTCCTCTCCCCATTTCCTAGTTCATAGGAACTTGGGGCAAAATTATGCCGCTCCCTCAGAAGATCCGCAAAGGAGCAGGAGCGTTACTCTCTCGGTCTCTACCGGATGCAATCTGCTGTCCCAGACGGTGGAACTTGCTGACTATATGAAGCCTTTGGATTCAAAAAAATATAGGGAAAAGAAACAAACTCTCTCTCTCGAGAGTGTTTTTTTGAACAACGTTATGCACAACGCCCCAACGACATATTCTTCGTTTCCTGTGTTATCTCCTCTATCTTTGATATAGTAGTATTTTTAGTTTGCCTTTTTTTTTTCCGCATGCCAATTACTTTCGAGGGCCTCCAAAGTTTGATTCAAGATAAGAAGAACTTACCTTCGAGCAAGACCAACTTTTGGCCGAGCGGGGCCAAATTGCTGCTCGCCTCCCAGAACTGGAAGCTAAAGCTGTTGAGGCTGTTGTGTTGGAGGCTTAGTTGCAGCAAAGCGAGCAAGAAGTAAAAACCCTTAGCCAAGATATTTCTCCGTTGAGGGTTCAATTTGAAGAGGCTAGGGCAAAATGGGCTGAAGTCCATAGTGTCGTTCTTGCTGCATCTGATCATGAGGCTGCCTCCGCTGAAAGATTGAAAAATTTGGAGGCGGCCTTGAACTCCAAAACTGAAGAGCTTGCTGCTGCCGGGGTGAAGTATGCCCAATTGGAGGAGAAGTATAAAAATACCATTAAGCATGATAGACTTTTCAGCTCTACTGTTCGTGATCTCGATGTTAGCCTCCAGTTTGTTAGATCCGCACTGGAAAATCTTTTTGCCGAGGTTGACCAACTTAAAACTCAAGCACCGAGCGGCTTCCCTCGTTGTTGAAAAAACATATGTCATGTACAACATGGGGAGAAAAACCTTGGAAGAGGCTAAAGTGCGTGCCATTGATTTTGATGCCGAAATCACTGAAGCCCATGAGCTGGAGTCAACTGCTAAAAGGAGTCTTCCAAGTAGGCCTGATGCTACCGATTCTTCTAGTTCCGATTTCGAATTCTCGATAACTAAAGAGGAACCGGAAGGCGATGATGTCGAAGTTCAAAATGATGAAGGCCTAGACATCGAGCCGGCGATGGATCTACCCTCTTCTCTTGGGGGCGCGAATTATTCTCTTCCTCCGGGTTCCAGAGATGCATCAACTTAGCTTTTGATTTCTTTTTCCAACTTTTGTACTTGTGCCGTTTGACACATTCGTTGTAAATAAAAATACTTTTTGCTTAAGTGTTGCATGAGTTCCTTTTTGCATACTTTTTTTTAAACATTTTGCGCAAGTTTACTATTTGCGTCTGATCATGCAAGGATTTTGGGTGTATTTTCCCCGAAAGTTTTTGAATTTCAAGCACAAGTTCTTCCAAAATCATCCCTTTATCGTTAGAGTTTTCATAAGAGAGGTCCCTCTTATGTTTACGGTACTAGCATTTAAAGTACTTGTTTAACTTTCAAATGACAAAATTAATTCACCGTTCAGACAAGAAACAAGATAGAAATAAAAGAACTTTACTTTATTCCTTCCATTTTCAAAAGTACATAAGCATTCGTTGTGCTAAAAAGAAATTGCAATTTCTTGTAGCTAACTTGTACAACTTATTTCTACGGGTTTGGTTGCACAGTCCTCGGTCCTGATGATATAACTATGCTTTCGAGTTTCGTATTTCGACCGAAGCAGAAATCGATGTTTCTGTATCCTCATATCATTCCCCCAAAGTTTTCGAATGCGAAGAATGCATGTTTGAACACTGATGTATGACATCTTCGAGAATTCCATTAATGAATTGCTATATTATCTTCAGCTCAATGACAAACTTTACTTCCCCTCAGGAATTTATGCTATCGAGCCAAAGACTATCTAACAATACCCTAGTGGCTTGCACTAGTGAACAGTCGGATAATCTTTGTTCAATAGCAAACTTAACTTCCCGGTGGGAACTTTGCTACCAAGAAAAAGATTATCTAACCGCTCCGGAGTGGTTCTTCGCTTGTGTGCCTTGTTATTAAAAGGTCTTATTGATGCTATTGAAACTTCCTTCGTAGTATACTTTCCGTTGTTGCCTCGTTGAAAACCTTGCCAGAAAAACCCAATTGGGACAAAAACTGGACGAGCGGAAAAAGAGTGCAGCACATACTTGTCGCGCCCCCTTTTTCTCGCGAAGTCGGGGTTTCGACATTTTGGGAAAACTCCTTTCCTTTTGGCACAGGGTATGGCATTTGAAGAGTCGCCATCTAACGGATTAAGGTGCGTTAGGGCACCTAAAGAAAATTACTCATAAACCGGTTTACATCACCAGAGATTAGGTAAGGGCTCGAAATTACCTTGAGGAGAAGGTGTTAGGCACCCCTCGAGGTCCACAACAGTGGGTCCCGACCAAACTCAATTTAAGAGAATAAGTCTTTAAAGGAAAATAAAACAGTTTAAGAACAAATAGAGATTACTTTAAAATGGAAATTAAAGGGGTCCTAGGTTTATTAGCCCATAGGATCACTTCTATGCAATACTCGGTAACCTTCCTCAAATAGAGGTGTTACGCGTAGCATTAGCGCACAAGTCATCATCTCATTTACTACCCAGTTACCCCCCATTTCAATTATTATCTAAGCGTTCTAATAGCATCTGGTACACATCCTATGCGTGCACCACCCGTCCCTTAACTATGACCCTGGAGGTGTTTAGGACCTCTACTTAAGGTGGTTCTAGACTCACCTATGTTGCTTAAAAGGGGAAAATCTAAGCGACAAACAAAAAATCAAGTAAGACTGTCACATAAGGAGAAATTAAGGGGGCTCATGTTTACCTCCACAAATAAACAAACAGTTGCACGCTTATTCAAACAAGCAGTTTTAAACGATTTAGGGGGGGGGGGGGTCCTATAGGCAGGATATCAAAATGAGCACAAAACAGAATATATAGCAGTTTTATTAAAGCGAGGCTGTGAGTGTCCATCAGTTTGCCTACTGACTTTTTTTATTACTTACTGAATCTGGGCACGTTTCAAGCAGAAAGAAAAATCACAATTTTAAAACTCAGGATTTTTAATTATCCTACGGGCTTGCCTAAGTGATAACCGGGCAGGATCCTATAGACATGGTATCTAAGCGTTAATCAAACCATAAATATAAACCAGAGACTGATTTTAACGGGCAGATTTCGTCTTTTTAGATCCTATATGCATGTTTTCTATGTGATGAAACTGATTACAAACATTATTTCCTATAGACATGATACCTAAACACAGGAACTGATCTTTACACTTATTTCCTATGGGTATGATGTCTAAGTGTCAAGACTGATTTTACACAATTTCCTATAGGCATTATATCTAAGTGAGCGGAGATGTTAACAAAATATTAGACAAGTTTGACAATTCCCAGAGAAGATCCTACATGCATGGTTTCTAATGCACATTGAGACTTGAGAATATGCATAAACATGGATTGTGATGCAGAATTAATAAACATCCTATAACAGGATTTCTAGGATGCAGGTGTGAAAATTCATGATCACAAGTAATAAGATAAGTCCTATAGACATGATATCTAATGCATATAAATAATCACAACAATCCTATAGACATGATTTCTACCCGAACCCAATCAAAGATATATATAAAAATCCCTCCCAGCTTTTACTAATAACCCCATATCTGTTTTACAAAGTAATATTATTACAGGCCAATACAAATGAATTACATAATGAAAATCATTATACTATAGGGAGCCTTGGTAGGCCCAAAGTCAACCTAGAAACCAGGCCTTCAATCAAGTCTGGAGTACACCAGCAGTCCATAATACATCAAATGGGCTTCTGGTGTGTCAAAGTTCCCAAGGGTCTCAGGGACCCCGGGCAATGCTCACACCAGAATCTTTTCAAAGAAACACTTTTTGTAAACAAGTTTGGAAGGCCAGCCCCAATGTGTCAGAGTTCGGAGGAGTCTCATGGACTCCTAGGNGGGGGGGGGGGGGGGGGGAGGACCCTAGATATCTAAGAGTGGAAGTTGAAAATAGTATATAAGAGTAGGGGATAATTGTAGGACAATAGTTTTATTTAGAAGTGCATAGAAACAAGTTACAAGATCACAAACAGAACATTTCAGATTGGGTGTCAATAGTCATAACAAGAGTAGGAACACTGAATTACAAGCAGAACAGGGTCACAATTAAGTCAAATAAGGTTTCATATTGCTGGAATTGACTTAGTTCATTAACTATTACTAGGTGGAATCATGCACCAAGCAAGGACATGTTGAAATTTAGAGTAAACAACCAGATGAACACATAGTGCAGAATAGGGTGATAGAAGCTAAAACATGCTAGTTTCAGAAACAAATTGTCACGACCCCAAATTTCCCACCGTCGGGACCGTGATGGCGCCTAACGTTGAACCCTCTAGTCAAGCCAACATGAATATTTAATTTACTTTATACCTTTATTATTATCTAATAATATGTGAAATACAACACTTAACATAAATAAAAGTACAAAATGAAGCAAGGTATATAAACTCCGCCTCGACCCCTTGTAGGAGCTGCAACTAGAGACTCGGGATGCTGATCAGTGGATGAAGAAGCACGCGTTCTCGCCATCTGCGAGAGAATAAAGCAGAAATTCAGTTAGTTTTGAGACATTAAATCGCACGACAGAGAAGAATACATGTGAAGTCATTCCTAAACTCTGTAGCCTCTGGGGATAGGCACAGACGCCTCCGTATCGATCCCTCAGACTTTACTAAGCTTGTCCGTGAATTGTGAGACCTAAGCAACCTAGTACTCTGATACCAACTTGTCACGACCCCAAATTTCTTACCGTCGGGACCGTGATGACGCCTAACATTGAACCCGCCAGGCAAGCCAACGTGAATATTTAGTTTAATTTATTCCTTTATTATTATCTAATAATATGTGAAGTACAACACTTAACATAAATAGAATTACAAAATGAAGCAAGGTATATAAACTCAATTTAATGCCTTTGCAAAATTTCACAAAACCAATCCCAGAATTTTGGAGTCACAAACTCACGGACTGTCTATGAATAATACATATAAAGGTCTGAATGAAATAAGTACATCTGTTTCTTAAATAACTAGAACAAAATATAAAAGAAGTAGGAGGGGACGCCAAGGCTGCGGACGCCTGCAGGACTACCTCAGGGTCTCCACTGGACTGAAGGCAGCAACCTCGATCTATAGTCCGTAGGGTACTGCACCGGGATCTACACGAAAGTGCAGAGTGTAGCATCAGTACAACCGACCCCATGTACTGAGTAAGTGCCGAGCCTAACCTCGGCGAAGTAGTGAAGAAGCTAGGACACGACAACCAAAGTCAACCTATGCAGTTTAGTAGTATACAAAGAAAAATAATACAACGAGAGATAATCAGTTAAGCATAAAGGAAAGGGGGAACATGCTGAGGGGAGGAAATATCAAATAATGGAAATAACGAGGTAAGGCATAATTTAGATATCAATTTAAGCAACAAAATAGTAATACGAAAACAAGTGCACGGCATTACCCTTCGTGCTTTTACTCTCGTTCTCATCATCAGAATCAATATATTCAGCACGACATCACCCTTCGTGCTTTTACCTCACAATATCATGGCAAGACATTATCCTTCGTGCGTTATCTCTCATATCATGGCACGACATCATCCTTCGTTCTTTTAAAATCACAATTTTGGCACGGCATCACCCTTCGTGCATTAACATTCACTCAAAATCTCACGCACGACATCACCCTTCATGATTTTACACTCTTCCTTACCCAAACACATCAAATGACAACAATCCAACAAGGAAAAATGACAGAGTAAACAGAAATAAACCATAACGTCCCGATAAGGGAGTCAACAGTGGAATTAATACCAGCCCGGCAAGGGAAAACAACTATATCCAATCTCACTTAGTACATAACTTCACATAAAATCTTCAACTGAAACTAATACGCAACACTATTCAATATCAAGGAATTTCCACCAAAATGTGTAACTATAAAGTGAAACTCAAATATTACTTACGAAAAACCACATAAATCACAATATCTGACTCACAGGCATGCTTGACACCAATGTATAGGTACTCGTCACCTCACATATACGTTGAACATGATACTTACACATAGCAAATAGGACACAACACCTATTACCTTAAGCTAAGGTTAAGCCAAACACTTACCTCAAATTCCACGACCAAACTCAAGCCTCGATTACCACTTTCCCTTTTGAACTTGTCTCCAATTCACTTGTATCTAGACATATTCAACTCAATAACATCAATAAATGCCAAACAAATCCATCCCAACGCTTAATTATAGGTTTTACATCAATCTTCCCAAAAAGTCAAAAATCGCCCAAGGTCGGATTCTATGGAAGAAAATATGAAAATGGGGTCTATTCCCGTTTTTGCTACTGTTTTTAAAAGACTGGGCAAAATATAGCCTATGCGTTTGCGACCAGGGCAGTGCGTTTGCATAGGCTTGACTTCACTGGCGTATGCGTTCGCGAGTTACGACCCGCGTTCGCACAGGGTTAAATCTACCCAGCCCCCAGCTCCCTTCCTAAGCTATGCGTTCGCATTGGACAAGCCGCGTTCGCACAGGGTTGGCCTTGCCCAGCTGTGCATTCGCGAGCCAGTCTATGCGTTCGCATAGAGTAAATCCCAGGCCTCTCCCCGTTGCTCATTGTGTTCGCGTGGGTTTCCATGCGTTCGCATAGGGTAAAAACCCAGACACCAACAAACAGCAAAAACATCATATTTTCTAAGTCCGAAACATCCCGACGCCTATCTGAAACTCACCCGAGCCCTCGGGGCTCCAAACCAAACATTCACACAACCTCAAAAACATCCTACAAACTTATTCGTGCGATCAAATCGACAAATTAACATCTTACACAACGAATTTAGCATTAAAATCAAATAAAAATTCCAAAACTTCCAAAGTATCAAATTTCACAACTACGGGTCCGAATCACGTCAAATGACTTTCGTTTCTTACCAAATTTTACAGACACAACTCAAATATCATATTGAACCTGTACCGGGATTCGGAACTAAAATACGGGCCCGATACCATAAATTTCAAATATAACCAAATTTCCAAAAACTCTTATGTTTTCAGTAAAACAATTCCTTTCAAAAATTCATTTCTCGGGCTTGGGACCTCGGAATTCAATTTCGGGCATACGCCAAGTCCCATATTTTCCTACAGACCCTCCGGACCGTCGAATCACGGTTCCGGCTCCGTTTACCCAAAATCTTGACCGAAGTCAACTTAAATTCTATATTAAAGGCCAATTTAGCATTTTTTTCTAGTTTTTCATATAAAAGCTTCCCGGCTATACGCCCGGGATGTGCACGCAAAATAAGGTGAGATAAAACGAGGTTTCAAGGCCTCGGAACACCATTTTGACTTATAAAAATGAGAGATGACTTTTTGGGTCATCGCTTTCTTCACCTCTAAAACAACCATTTGTCCTCGAACGGACATAGAAAAGTACCTGAATCGGGGAAGAGATGGGGATATCGGCTTCGCATATCGGACTCGGACTCCCAGGTAGATGCCTCGGCAGGCTGACCTCTTCATTAGACACGAAACGAAGGATGAATCTTCGATCTCAATTGACGAACCTGCCGGTCTAATATAGCTACTGGCTCCTCCTCATAGGTCAAATCCTTGTCCAACTGGACACTGCTGAAATCTAACACATGGGCTAGATCTCCGTGATACTTCCGAAGCATACACACATGAAACACCGGATGCACAGCTGATAAATTCGGTGGCAACACAAGTCTGTAAGCCACCTCTCCCACTCTGTCAAGAATCTCAAATGGACCAATGAACCTAGGGCTTAGCTTGCCCTTCTTCCCAAATCTCATCACGCCCTTCATGGGCGACACCCGAAGCAATACCCGCTCTCCAACCATGAATGCCACAACACGAACTCTGCGGTCGGCATAACTTTTCTGTCTGGACTGAGCTGTACGAAGTCTATCCTGAATGATCTTAACCTTATCCAAGGCATCATGCACTAGCTCCATACCCAGCAACCGAGCCTCTCCCAGCTCAAATCACCCAACCGGCGACCGACACCGCCTACCATATAATGCCTCATAATCTGAATGCACGACAGATAGCTGTTGTTGTAGGCAAACTCAGCTAATGGCAAGAACTAATCCCAAGAGCCTCCAAAGTGAATGACACAAGCTCGTAGCATATCCTCCAAAATCTGAATAGTACGCTCAGACTGTCCGTCCGTTTGAGGATGAAATGCTGTGCTCAACTCAACCCTCGTGCCCAACTCACGCTGAACTCCCCTCCAGAAATGTGAGGTAAACTGTGTACCTCGATCAGAAATAATAGACACGGGCACACCATGAAGGCGAACAATCTCCCTAATTTAGATCTCTGCCAATCTCTCCGAAGAGTAGGAAACTGCCACATAAATGAAATGCACTGACTTGGTCAACCTATCCACAATGAACCATACTGCATCAAACTTCCTCTGAGTCCGTGGGAGTCGAACAACGAAATCCATGGTGATACGCTCCCACTTCCACTCAAGAATCTCAATCTGCTTCATCAATCCGCCATGTCTCTGATGCTCGTGCTTTACCTGCTGACAATTCAAGCACCGAGCTACATATGCCACAATATCTTTCTTCATCCTCCTCCACCAATAATGCTGCCGCAAATCCTGGTACATCTTTGCGGCGCCCCGATGGATAGAATACAAGGAACTATAGGCCTCCTCTAATATCAACTCAAGTCCATCCACATTGGGTACACAAATACGACCCTGCATCCGTAAAACTCCAGCATCACCAACTGTAACCTGCTTGGCATCACCGTGCCGGATCGTATCCCTAAGGACACACAAATGAGGATCATCATACTGCCAGTCTCGAATACGATCAAATAATGAGGAACGAGAAACTATATAAGCTAGAACACGGCCAGGCTCAGAAACATCCAATCTCAAGAACTGATTGGCTAAAGCCTGAACATCCAAAGCAAGCGGTCTCTCTCCGACCGTAATATAAGCAAGACTACCCATGCTGGCTGACTTCCTACTCAAAGCATCGGCCACCACATTGGCCTTCCCCGGATGATATAATATGGTGATGTCATAGTCTTTCAACAACTCCAACCATATCCTCTACCTCAAATTCAAATCCTTCTGCTTGAACAAATATTGCAAACTCTTGTGATCCGTGAACACCTCACAAGACACGCCATATAAATAATGCCTCCAATCTTCTGCGCGTGAACAATGGCTGCTAGCTCCAAATAATGAATTGGATAATTCTTCTCGTGGATCTTCAACTGACGCGAAGCATATGCAATAACCTTGCAATCCTGCATCAACACTGCACCAAGTCCAACCCGATATGCATCACAATACATAGTATATGGCCCTGAACCTATGGGCAAAACCAACACCAGTGCCGTGGTCAAGGCTGTCTTGAGCTTCTGAAAGCTCGCCTCACACTGATTGGACCACCTGAACTAGGCACCCTTCTGAGTCAACCTGGTCATCAGGGCTGCAATAGATGAAAAGCCTTCCATAAACCGACGATAGTAACCTGCTAAGCCCAAGAAACTCCGAATCTCTGTAGCTGACGTGGGTCTAGACCAATCCTTGACTGCTGAACTCTTATTAGGATCCACCTGGATACCCTCTGCTGATACAACATGACCCAGGAATGCAACTGAGCTCAACCAGAACTCACACTTAGAAAACTTGGCATACAACTGACTGCCTCTCAGAGTCTGAAGAACGACTCGAAGGTGCTGCTCGTGCTCCTCCCGGTTGCGGGAATAGATCATAATATCATCAATGAAGACAATCATGAAGGAATCCAACTAAGGCCTGGACATTCGGTTCATCAAGTCCATGAAAGCTGCTGGGGCATTTTTCAACCCGAATGATATCACTAGGAACTCATAATGCCCATACCGAGTGCGGAAAGCTGTCTTAGGTACATCGAATGCCCTAATCCTCAACTGATGGTAGCCAGTTCTCAAATCGATCTTCGAAAATACCTTGGCACTCTGAAGCTGGTCAAACAAATCATCAATTCGCGACAATGGATACTTGTTCTTGATGGTAACCTTGTTCAATTGCCGATAATCTATACACATCCTCATCGACCCATCCTTCTTCTTAACAAACAACACCGGTGCAACCCAAGGCGAGACACTAGGCTTAATGAAGCCTTTATCAAGCAAATCCTGTAATTGTTCTTTCAACTCCTTCAACACTGTGGGGCCATACGATATGGCGTAATAGAAGTGGGCTGAGTGCCCGGAACCAAATCAAAAGTCAATATCCCTGTCGGGTGGCATACCCAACAGGTCTGCAGAAAACACCTCTGGAAACTCAAGAACAATGGGCACAGACTCCATAGAAGGAACCTCAGCACTAGAATCACGAACATAAGCCAAATAGGCCAAACGCCCCTTCTCGACCATGCGCCGAGCCTTCATATATGAGATAACCCTGCTGGAAGAATGACCAGGAGTGCCTCTCCACTCCAATCGAGGTAACCCCGACAATGCTAATGTCACGGTCTTGGCATGACAGTGCAGTATGGCATGTTAAGGTGACATCCAATCCATCCCCAAAATAACATCAAAATCTACCATATCCAGGAGCAGAAGATCTACACTAGTCTCAAGACCACCAATAACCACTACATATCAATGGTAGACACGATCTACTACAATAGAATCACCCACCGATGTAGACACATATACAAGAGTACTCAGAGAATCACGAGGCATAACCAAATAAGGAGCAAAATAAGATGACACATAGGAATATGTGGACCCTGGATCAAATAAAACAGAAACATCACTGCTGCAAACTGAAACCATACCTGTGATAACTGCATCAGAGGCCTCAGCCTCAGGTCTGGATGGAATAGCATAACATCGGCGCTAGGCCCCACCAGTCTGAACTACATCCCTGGGACGGCTTCCTAGTGGCTGACCTCTACCTCTAGCAACCTGGCCTCCACCTCTAAATGCCTGATCTCCACCTCTAACACCTCGACCCCCACCTCTAGCTGGCTGAGCGGGTGGTGGAACACCTAGTACTAGAACCATGGCACGAGAACCCTGGTGCTGAGAACTGCTCTAGGCTCAAGGGAAAAATCTAGCAATGTGCCTCTGATCACGACAAGTATAACAAGCCCTCGGCTGCTGAGGCTGCTGACCCTGAAACTGACCCTGATGACCTGAGTAACCACCCTGAAAACCCTGAATCGGCGTGCACTGATAGGAGTTGATGGTGCACTGTAGGGAACCTGATCAGAATACTGCATATGAGAACTACGACCACCTAGATCACTGCGAGAAACCTGAAGTGCCGAATGAAACGGCCTAGGAGGATGGCCCCTACCAAAAGAATCCCTGCCTCCAGATGAGGTGCCACTAAACCTGCCAAAATGACGGGGTCTCTTGTCAGACCCCTGACCACCCCCCTGCAACAGAACCATCTCAACTCGTCTGGCCACATTGGCTGAATCTTAGAAAGAAATCTCACTCCCTGTCTCCTTGGCCATCTGCAATCTGATCGGCTGAGCTAGCCCCTCAATAAATATCCTCACTCTCTCTCGCTCGGTGGGAAGTATCATATTAGCATGCCGGGACAAGGTAACAAATCTGGTATCGTACTGAGTGACGGTCATAGAGCCCTGCTGGAGACGCTCAAACTGCCTCCGAAGATCCTCTCTCTGAGTGATAGGGAGAAACTTCTCCAGAAATAGCTGAGTGAACTGGGCCCAAGTTAAGGCCGGTGATCCAACTGGTCTGGCCAAACAATAATCTCTCCACCAAGTCTTGGCGGGACTTGACAGATGAAAGGTAGAAAAGTCGACCCCATTGGTCTCAACTATCCTCATGTTCCATAGAACCTCATGGAAGCTATCCAAATAGTCCTGGGGATCCTCTGAAGATGCACCGCTATAAGTAGTAGTGAAAAGCTTGGTGAACCTGTCCAACCTCCACAAAGCATCAACAGACATAGCTGCTCCATCACCGGTCTGAGCCATAATACCCGGCTGAACTACCCTAGCTGGCTGAGCTACTGGAGTCTGAAACTAAGAAGCCAACTGCTCCGGAGTGCAAGTAGAGGGAGTCTGGGCTCCTCCCCCAGCCTGAGAGACGGCTGGTGCTGCAGGAAGCAAACCTACCTGAGCGACACTCTCCATGAGGCCCATTAGACGGACCAGAGCATCCTGGAGGACTGGGGTGGCAATGAACCCCTCGGGAACCTGAGCTGGCCCAACCGGGACTGTCTGGGCAGGAACCTCATCAGCAAACTCTACCTGAGGCTCCGCCACTAGGGCTGCTGCTCTAGGCTGAGCTATGCCCCTGCTCGGCCTCTAGCACGGCCTCGTCCTCGGCCCCTCGTAGGAGCTGCAACTGGAGACTCGGGATGCTGATCAGTGGATAAAGAAGCACACGTTCTCGCCATCCGCGAGAGAATAGAGCAGAAATTCAGTTAGTTTTGAGACATCAAATCGCACGACAGAGAAGAATACATGTGAAGTCATTCCTAAACTCTGTAGCCTCTGGGGGATAGGCACAGACGTCTCCGTACTGATCCCTCAGACTCTACTAAGCTTGTCCGTGAATTGTGAGACCTAAGCAACCTAGTGCTCTGATACCAACTTGTCACGACCCCAAATTTCCCACCGCCGAGACCTTGATGGCGCCTAACATTGAACCCGCTAGGCAAGCCAACGTGAATATTTAGTTTACTTTATTCCTTTATTATTATCTAATAATACGTGAAATACAACACTTAACATAAATAAAAGTACAAAATGAAGCAAGGTATATAAACTCAATTTAATGCCTTTGCAAAATTTCAGAAAACCAATCCCATTATTTTGGAGTCACAAACTCACGGACTGTCTATGAATAATACATATAAAGGTCTGAATGAAATAAGTACATCTGTTTCTTAAATAACTAGAACAGAATATAAAAGAAGTAGGAGGGGACGCCCAGGCTGCGGATGCCTGCAGGAGTACCTCAGGGTCTCCACTGGACCGAAGGCAACAACCTCGATCTATAGTCCGTAGGGTCCTACACCGGGATCTGCACGAAAGTGCATAGTGTAGCATCAGTACAGCCGACCCCATATACTGAGTAAGTGCCGAGCCTAACTTCGGCGAAGTAGTGACGAAGCTAGGACACGACAACCAAAGTCAACCTGTGCAGTTTAGTAGTATATGGAGAAAAATAATACAACGAGAGATAAGCAGTTAAGCATAAAGGAAAGGGGGAACATGTTGAGGGGAGGAAATATCAAATAATGGAAATAACGAGGTAAGGCATAATTTAGATATCAATTTAAGCAACAGAATAGTAATACGAAAATAAGTGCACGGCATTACCCTTCGTGCTTTTAGTCTCGATCTCACCATCAGAATCAATATATTTAGCACGACATCATCCTTCGTGCTTTTACCTCACAATATCATGGCACGACACTATCCTTCGTGCATTATCTCTCATATCATGGCACGACATCACCTTTCGTGCTTTTAAAATCACAATTTCAGCACGGCATCACCCTTCGTGCATTAACATTCACTCAAAATCTCACGCACGGAATCACCCTTCGTGCTTTTACACTCTTCCTCACCCAAACACATCAAATGACAGCAATCCAATAAGGAAAAATAATGGAGTAAACAGAAATAAACCATAACCTCCCGGCAAGGGAGTCAACAGTGGAATTAATACCAGCCCGACAAGGGAAAACAACTATATCCAATCTCATTTAGTACATAACTTCACATAAAATCTTCAACTGAAACTAATACTCAACACTATTCAATATCAAGGAATTTCCACCAAAATGGGTAACTATAAAGTGAAACTCAAATATTACTTAGGAAAAACCACATAAATCACAATATTTGACTCACGGGCATACTTGACACCAATGTATAGGTACTCGTCACCTCACATATACGTTGAACATGATACTTACACAGAGAAAATAGGACACAACACCTATTCCCTCAAGCTAAGGTTAATCCAAACACTTACCTCAAATTCAACGACCAAACTCAAGCCTCGATTACCGCTTTCCCTTTTGAATTTGACTCCAATTCACTTGTATCTAGACATATTCAACTCAATAACATCAATAAATGCCAAACAATTCCATCATAATGTTTAATTATAGGTTTTACATGAATATTCCTAAAAATTCAAAAATCACCCAAGGTCGGATGCTATGGAAGAAAATATGAAAATGGGGTCTATTCCCGTTTTTGCTACTGTTTTTAAAAGACTGGGCAAAATATAGCCTATGCATTGGCGACCAGGGCAGTGCGTTCGCATAGGCTTGACTTCACTGGCCTATACATTCACAAGCTATGAACCGCGTTCGCACAGGGTTAAATCTACCCAGCCCCCAGCTCCCCTCCTAAGCTATACGTTTGCATTGGACAAGCTGCGTTCGCACAGGGTTGCCCTTGCCCAGCTGTGCGTTCGCGAGCCAGTCTATGCGTTCGCATAGAGTAAATCCCTGGCCTTTCCCCGTTGCTCATTGCGTTCGCGTGGGTTTCCACGCGTTCGCATAGGGTAAAAACCTAGACACCAGCAAATAGCTAAAACGTCATATTTTCTAAGTCCGAAATACCCCGACGCTTATCCGAAACTCACCCGAGCCCTCGGGGCTCCAAACCAAACATGCACTCAACCTCAGAAACATCATACAGACTTACTCGTGTGATTAAATCGCCAAATTAACATCTTACACAATGAATTTAGCATTAAAATCAAATAAAAATTCCAAAACTTCCAAAGTATCAAAATTCACAACTACGGGTCCGAATCACGTCAAATGACCTCCGTTTCTTACCAAATTTTACAGACACAACTCAAATATCATACTGAACCTGTACTAGGCTCCGGAATCAAAATATGGGTCCGATATCATAAATTTCAAATATAACCAAATTTTCAAAAACTCTTATGTTTACAGTAAAACAATTCCTTTTAAAAATTTATTTCTCGGACTTGGGACCTCGGAATTCAATTCCGGGCATACGCCCAAGTCCCATAGTTTCCTACGGACCCTCTGGGACCGTCGAATCACGGGTCCGGATCCGTTTATCCAAAATGTTGACCGAAGTCAACTTAAATTTAATATTAAAGGCCAAATTAGCTTTTTTTTCTAGTTTTTCATATAAAATCTTCCCGGCTATACACCCGGGCTGTGCATAAAAAACGAGGTAAGATAAAAGGAGGGTTTTAAGGCCCCGGAATACTGTTTTGACTTATAAAAATGAGAGATGACTTTTTGGGTCATCACACAGATAGACAAGTATTATGGATCAAACAGAAATATGCTGAAGTTAAATGGCTAATCAGACAGCCATGCGGAGAAAATAGCAGGAATTTAGAGTACCATTATCCTTGAAATAAGTATACAGAAATCATGAATCAATCAGGAACATGTTAAGGTAAATTATCAGCACATAAAACAGGACATGATTTGAGGCATACTAGTTGAGAAATAAGTAAACAAGTGTCATGGATCAAAGAGGAATATACTCACAATACTAATATATAGGATAAGACAAGTTGATAGGAATTAAGTCATGCTGACCAAGAGCAATAAACAGGAAGGACATAGATTCAACTGCAGAGCATATTGAATAGAGTATGATAACATAAATAGGAGCATACCAGTTAAGAAGTAGTAAACAGGAAGATGAAAGTAAGTAGAATCCACGGGTCTAGCCTTAGCTTTTAGCCGGCTAGACAGAGCAGCAAATAGAAGTAGCAGAAAGACTACAATTGAGAGGGTGTAAGATTTTTTGTGTGTGTGTCTGTGTTGTTCGTATGTGTTTTTCGTATCTTAAAATCAGAACAATGAAAGGTTTATATTGCACATAGTAGAGTAAACCAAATAAGTCAATGGAAAACAATTGCACACAAATAAGACATGCAACATCAATCAATCAGTCAATTAGGGCTTAACGGGAATAAATTAACAGCAAGTAAAACTTAAATTAAGGAGAGTCTTTCACGGGGTAAATCAATAGACATGATTAAGGCTAAATAAGGTAAGTATTAAATTAATTAGAGGTCAGTTAAAACAATCAAAACCAAGAAAAAAAGCCAGCAATATAATTAAGGAAGGTAGTACTAATTACGAATTACATATAAGGAAAGGATAGGTAAAAACCTTTCAGAGAGATATCATTTTTAAAAGAAGACATAATTCCAAACCCTAATTAGGCAAACAAAAATCAATTAATCCCTTTTAATTGATAGAGCCAAAGAATAACGGGCAAATATCAGAACAAATAGTGGAATAATTGGAAACCCTAGGGATTAAAACATAGATATGAAAACCAGTCGAACAAGTAAAGAGAACCAGAGTTAAACACTTAAATATTTTAGAACTTTTTGCAGAAACTTAAAGATGAAACCCTAGCTTTTAGGGAAAAATGAAAATCGGTCAATAATGATGGTAAAAACAGAAGATCTTAAAATAAAAGTATCAAATAAACTCAAAATCCTTTCAGATCTATAAAAATATGAATGGTCTCAAGTAGAAAGCAACTAGGGTTTTTTAAAAAAAAGACAGAGTTGAGGAAAATCTGGTTTGAACCAGAGATTTGAAGCCATAAACATGAACATATCAGTACTCACAAATATAGGAATGAACACATGCGGATTTATCGAGAAGATGAGGGCGTGGAGCCAAGTCTGTGTTGAATCTCTTTGACATTCCATCAGATAACACAAAATCATAACATCAGTAGAGATAGGAAGCTAGATAAGGCCTAGCATCGAAGAAATAAGCCATGAAGTGAAGGGGTTCAGGTGACGGCAGGCTATAAATAGGAAGAGGTTGAGAGAGAATAGAGGGGAAAGGGGGTTCAGGGGCGGCGAAATTTAGAAAATGATTTGGTTTAGGGTTGTTTGGTATAATTAAAAAAGGAAATGGATCCTGGACCGTTGATCTTCTGAGATCAACGGCCAGGATTCCATCCGGGTTGGGGTGGGTTATAAGATTGGATTATTGGGTTGGGTTATGTGTTAATGGGTTGATTTTAATTGGGCTGGGGTGGAAATTGGGCTAAGATCCGAAAATTAAAGAGGCTATATGTTAAATACCCGATTAATTTGATGAAACAATTTATAAAAGTAGCTAATAAATGACAAAAATGATATTTATGCATAAAAAATTATTTAAAACAATTACTTAATATTATAAAAATATAAAAGGTCATTTTCGTGTAAAATCGAGTAATTATGCACACATGAGTTATTATTGCAAAGTTATCGCAATTATAACCTACAAAAATTTAAATATAATTATGCATATATAATTAAAGGCTTTATATAAATATAAATGATAAAATTAAGCAATAAATTTATTATAAAATCATTTGTGATGCAATTAATAATTATATAGATAATAGAATGATGGAATAAATTAATTTAAAATTCTTTACAATTACAGAAAATTATAGAAAAATACTAATTGATGCTCATGTATTATTTTGAAAGTATATATGCATTTTCGAAATATTATAGGGAAAAATTGGGTATCAACAGCTGCCCCTCTTTGCCCGGGAAGGGTGAAAGAGTTGTCGGGTAAAGATATAATGGCCAATTTTGACCGGATAGAGCGATCTGAGAGATATAGGCCGTACTCCGATTTCCGAGCTACCTACATATCCCTGGTTTTACATGAATTAGGCCGTGTGTAGTTCTAGATTCATTGGCGAAATAAACCGATGAAGTCGTCGCAAGGACAGATACAAGGTTTCGCATAGGTGAAACGGTCATGGTGAGTGGTCAGGTTTGAAATAGTATGAAAGAATTGGAGTGGGATTGCTCCCGTTGGGGTAATGGTTGTCGGCCTCCCTTTTTCCCTCGCGAAATCGGGTTTCGACATTTTGGGACAACTCATTTCCTTTTGGGATGGGGTATGGAATTTGAAGAGTCGCCACCTAACGGATTAAGGTGCGTTAGGGCACCTAAAGCAAATATTCATAAACTGGTTTACCAAAGATTGGGTAAGGGCTCGAAATTACCTTGAGAGGAAGGTGTTAGGCACCCCTCGAGGTCCACAACGGTGGGTCCTGGCCAAACTTAATCTAAGCGAATTAGTCCTTAAAGAGAAATAAAGCCATTTAAACAAATAGAAATCATTCAAAATGGAAATTAAAGGGGGGTACTAGGTTTATTAGCCTATAGGATCACTTCTGTGCAATACTCGATAACCTTTCTCAAATAGAGGTGTTATGTGTAGCATTAGCGCACATGCCATCATATTCTTTACTCCCCCAATTACCCTCCCCTTAATTATTATTTAAGCGTTCTAATAGCATCGAATACGTACCCTATACGTGCATTATCCGTCCTTTACCTATGGCCCTGGAGGTGCTTAAGGCCTCTATTTAAGGTGGTTCTAGACTCACTATGGTGCTTAAAAGGAGAAAACTAGGCGTCAAACAAAAGCAAATTGGACTATCACATAAGGAACAATTAAAGGGCTCGGATTTACCCTCCAAGTAAACAAACAATTGCATGCCTCAAACAATAATTTTAAACTATTTAAAGTCCTATAGCAGGATATCTAGATGATCACAAAGCAGAATATGCAGTATTTTATTAAGATGAGGCAGTGAATACCTAATCAGTTTGCCTACTGATTTTTTTACTTACTGGATCTGGGCAGTTTGTACGTAGTCAAACAAACACAGTTTTAAACTTCAGAACTTTAATCAACCTACAGGTCTACCTAGTGTTGATATTCAATTTTTCCTCAAAATATTTTAAATTTGCATATATAGCTTCAAAATCATGTATCAATAGCAATTGATATTTTTCCATAATTTTTCTATATTTGTATTAATTTATCCAGCATTTTATTGCCAATAAATAATTGTAAACTTGCATTACAAATGATTTCAAAAATATTTCTTGGTTTCATTAATTATTTTTGGTCCTATTAAGACCAAATTATTTCATAATTAGCCAAATTGGCACCTTTTGGCTATAATTGCAATAACTTTGCAATTATAGCCCAATCATACGATTTTATACCATTTTTATCCAGAAATTAATCATTTGTATTTTTAAAATACTAAGTATCATTTTTAATTACTTTATCCGCATGAAATTCATTTTTTATAATTAACAACTATTTTTATAAATTATTTTAATTAATTTACATTGGGTATTTAACAAATAGCCACTTTCATTTCTTTTATAGCCTAATTAAACCAGACCCAAGTCTGATTAAAAACGGCCCAAATACCCCAGGCCCAATACATTATCCTATCCGATCCAATCCTTTGTCTAATCTGGACCGTTGATCAATTTTAATCAACGGTCCAGATCTCCCCTTTCCTTAATTAACCCTAGAGACTACCCCCCTTCCCCTCTCATTTCTCTCTTTCACTCTGCCGTTACACATCTCTCTCATCTCTCAAACTCTCTCTGCTAAACCTAAGCTCTCATCGGCCGTCAACTTGCCGATAACTATGGTGGTCTCACCACCATCCCAGCCTCCATTGTTCCTTCCTACACCGGGCTGTTGCTGCCTTGAGGTCCTCAAAGGAACGAGAAGGCGGTTCACTCACCTCGCATGGTTTTCATGTCATTCTCAGGCCGTCCATGGCCGTCTGAGTAAGATCCTCCCATCTCCGGCTAGAACCTGTGGTTTCTAAGCCGATTCCTCTCTCTAAAACACTAATTTTAACGCTTGATTTCTTAGATCTTCAATAGATCTGGGTATATTCCGAGTTATTTTGCTGTATTCCTTAAAAGATTTTCCGATTTCTCTAAAACGACTCTTCATCTTCAAACTAGGGTTTCTTAACCCCTTTTCAAAATGGGTTTTCCTTCTGATTTTAGTATTATTCTATGATTTTCACTATGTTTAAACGTTTATTTAAGTTTTCCCCCTTTTGTATGACTTATTATGTTAAAACCCTAAATTTCTTGGTCTTAATCATGGGTTCTGAGTCTGTTCTTGCTTAATTGTTCGTCTGATTTATTAGCATGTCTGTTATTTATGAATTCGTGCTGAGTTTTCTGTGATTTTACCCTATTTTGCTTATTAGGGTTTCTGATTCTTTACTTCTTCCGCCTATATCATGTTTATTCTGTCAATTCGTACTATGCTCTATGTGAATCCCTAATTTTGTACGATTTTACCCTATTTGGCCTATTAGGGTTTCTGATTTTGCCTATTATGTGTTTATTCCGCTTGTTCTCATAAATATGTGTTAGTTTCTCCTAAATCAGTACTAGTTGCTATTTTTGAATCTTTGAATCTCTGTGATTGATCCTTCACTGATTTTTTGTGATATTCTCTACTGAGTTTAACCTTTAAGATATTTTCTTACCTTAATCTATGGTCGAGCATGCTGTCAACTGATTCTTAAGTATTTTCCTTAATTAGAATATGGTGAACCTAGCCTCTATTACATGTTCTATACTTATGCTATGCTGAAACTATTTCCTTATGTGTTATATTCAGCCTTATTTCCTTCCTTATTTATTATCTGCATATTACCGTTTGAAGCTAACTCCTTAATTAAAGGGAATACTTATACTGATTTGATTCTAATTGGTACATAGTTCCATAATTATCGCTTAACTATGATTCTTGCCTTATTTTTTACCTAGTCTTAAACTATATATACACTACTTTTTCATTCAAACACATGAACACATTGCTCAAAACTCTTTTGTATACACAAATACTCTCTTCTGCTCTCCTTCTGGTTACTTGCTATTATCATCCGGCTGCAAGCCAAGGATGATTATTCTACCCTTACTCTTCATTATGTGTTTGCTATCTCCTATAGTGGTATGTCCTAATTTCAGTTTAAGTTTCAAAAATAATATGTTTCTTTTAGTACTTCAATTCATCCTGTTTCTAGTATGTTTTTACCTATGGTTTTGATGTGATGTATACACTTGACCTGCTTGCACTGTTGTTCAGTCAGCATGTTATGTACTCCCCTCCCTTAGACTCAACATGCTTATGAAATGCTATCCCCCTTTTTGTATACCTCAATATGATTCTGCCTTACTTATGCTTCTCTGATTATTGGCATGAACTTTTCTATGGCAAAACAATTTGTACCTTATGTTATTCGGTTCTGAGTAATCCTAAAGTTTATGCTATATCCTTGATCCCTAGATGCCCCTAGCATATTGTTGATTCTTTACTTAAGTGTTCCTGGAACTATGTTCTTACCTATGTGCCTTATGTGTCCCCAATCCCCCATTACCCCTGTTTGATGTTGCTGAACCTGCCTTGGTTATGTGTTCTTTGGCTGTGTATGAACCTGTTTTGGGTGCTATGTCTGGACTATTTCTTGCTGCTCTACTCTCTTTTAAAAAACTGTTTTACTATATAACTCTGTAATTCTTTACAAAATCTTTCAAACAATTCTCTTTTCAAACTGATTTCCTACTCAATCTTTTCAAAGCTATGGCAAGCACTCTCAGTCTACTCTTAGATATTTAAGTTCTGCCCATCTAGTTTGTGACTGCTTAGGGATCCCTATGAGATCACTCTTAACTCTGATACATTAGAGCTGGCCCTTCCACACTACACTTACTCAATTATGGTTATGAAATCTGGGTGTGAGCACTGCCCGGGATCCCTTGAGGTCCTTAGGGAACTCTGACACACCCGGATATGAGAAAGACTATGAAACATTTGGGAACTTGAGATTCTAGAAGCTTGGGCCAGTTTTCAGGCTCTCTATAGTTTAACTTCTTCTTTTCCTTTATCTATTTACGTAATTTATTCAGCTGGTCTGTAATATTTATTTGTAAATGAATATTGGGGATGGCTAGTGAAATGGGAGGGGATAACCATATAATTTTATCAATGCCACTGGGTAGAAATCATGCCTTAAGCTTTACATTTCCTATATCTGCAGTAGAATCCATGCTTAGGATCAACATGCCAAACATGCATTAGATATCATGTCTTTAAGGCTTTTTCATGTTTACTGCTTTAACATACAACATACCTCAATTTATGCTTGTGCCTACCACTTAGAAATCCTGCTCCTTAGGCGATAAAATTAATACTCCTGTGCATTCATGAATCATGCTTAACAACTCTGTAATTCTCTGTGCATTTTAGAAATCATGCTTTAGGAATCCTGTGCATCCTGAAATTATATCCTAGCCACCCTGCATTCATGTGTGCATACTAGATACCATGCTCTAGGATTTTGTTTACATTTACTTAACTACACCTAGTTTAAATTGCTGATTCATGAAAAGGTATAAAATAACCTCGTATATGATTATCATGTCTGTTCTTAATAGAAATTGATAACTATCTCTGCATTCTCAGATTTATATCACTTAGAACAACATGTTTTAGGTAAAACAACCTCTGAACTGTTTAATAATTCTGGTAGTCACTATGCACAACCCCACGCCTATGCAAGCCTTATGTAATCAATCTATTAAAAATGAATAATGTTTTGATTATGTTTGCTGCCTAAGGGCTAGCATATTTTTTTTTAACCAGTAGGCAAGCTGATTAGGTCCTTGCTATTGAGTTTCTAAACAAGCTACATACTTTTGTGAATTGATAATCACTTAGATATCTTGTCTTAGGATTCTGTCAAATAAAACTGCCTCTTGTTTTGTGTTTGAGACGTGCTGTTTATGTGCAATATCTATGGAGGTAAATTTGAGCCATTTAAACTGCTTTTTCCGCATTTATTTGTAAAGTCCTATTTGTTCTTTCCTGTCGCTTAGAATTTTATCCTTTTAACCTTAGGGAGTTTTGTCTAGAACTACCTATATTTAGAGGTCCTAAATTCCTCCAGGGCCATTAAGAAGGTACGGGTAAGAACACGCATAGGGGTCGTAAAATAAACTCGCTTAATAACCGCTAAGGGGTGGGAAAGGGTAGACATGGATATGATATCCGGTGCGCTAATGCCACGAGTAGCCCCTCTTCTGAGGAGTAATTACCGAGCATTGTACTGATGTGATCCTATAGGATAAACAACCTAGGAGCCCCTATCCCTTACACATGTGTGCTTAAATTGTAAAACCTCCAGAACTTTGTATATGTGCTTAGACTTTAAATCTTTTAAACTTAAACACATATGTGTGCTTGGACTGCAAATCTTCTCAAAACCTTCATCTATTTACCTATGTGTTTATTTCTTATATGCTATCTGTTCACAAAGTTTGTTTGGGTGGGGAACCACAGTTGTGGACTTCGAGGGGTGCCTAACACCTTCCCCTTGAAGTAATTTCAAGCCCTTACCCTATCTCTGATTATCTAATCTGTGTTTGTAAATAACCTTTAGTAGGTGCCCTAACGAACCTTAACTCGTTAGGTGGAGACTCTTCAATTCCTTACCCCTTTCCCAAAAGTAAACGAGTTGTCCTAATACTGTCGAATACCCTGACCGATCCGGAAGGGGAGGAAAGAGGGGGCGAGGTGACAACATAGCGACTCTGTTGGGGATTATCCTAGGCTTTTACCATTCTCCAAACTGCTTTGTGAACTTGTGTTTACTTTGTTAATACTTGCGACCTTTCCCTTTCCCCCCTTTATGTGCCATTAGTTGTTTATCTCTTTCAAGTATTTATTCCTTTCAGAATCAAAACTGACATGTTTCTTTTTGTTTTCCTTTGTAACTACTTTTTCAATTATAACTGTTGTATTTACCGCTTTCATAACGTGCAAATACATGACAAGATGCTTTTATTGCTCATTTATTGTTGTATAAATCATGCTCAACATCATGTTCCACTTATACAAATCCTATAACAACGCTTGATGAGTGTTTGTGCCCTTCCATTTTATATCACCCCTAAATTCAGAAAGGCTTATTTGCGGTAAAACTAGTCGATCAGCGGTGCAGTCGACGCTTGCATGCCTTTCCCTCTCAAGTTGTCCGTTTGAGGGTACCAGTCTAAAACCCCATAGAAACCTTACTCTGTTATATTGTGCATGTATCATGGTCAAACCTAGCCGGGTTAATGTGTCGTCCGCACGATAACCCTTTAAGACAACCTTATCCAAAAGTCCACCGGGTTTTTCATAATCCCAACGGACGTAGTCATGTTCTGTGCATTTATTTGGAGAACTAAATGCATGCATTCTAATCATAAGTGTATAAATAGTCGAGTCTGGCGGCGTTAAGGGTCGAACCTTATCTATTTTGCAGAAAATGAGGCATGAAGTCCCCAAGTTCGGCATGGTCCAAAGAATACCACCAATACCTGCTGTTGGGCATGCACGGCCTGGGGAACCTGATTGATAGAACCAAGAAGACCAAGCCTGGGGAAGGTCCTTCGGGGACTAAGTAGTCTAGGTTTCCTTTTCATTGCTCTTACCAATGTAATAAGGCCAAGTGACATTAGTGACTTTATTTCCTGCTCATTATGTTAGTGTCATTTTGGCCTCGTCTATTTTACATTAATGAAATGAGGCATTTTTGCATCTAAGTTCTCCAAAATCAACTTGTCGCTAGGCCTACCTCTGGCACAACGAGGCTCCCAAATTAGGACACGCTTTTATTCCTGCACTATGTGTTTAAATACTGCAATATTTTCTCATGATCCTCACTGATTTGGCTACCTTTTATTTTTGTTTTTGTTTCTTTCTTTTGATTATTTCCCCTCCCCAAAGGTTTGTTCGTGCATTTTGGCATCATCATCATATCACACAAGATCCAGGGGCCCTCCACCTTCTCCTCCTCCTAGAACTTATTCTTGGAAGACGAGGACATGGACTGCTGTGTTATTGTTGAGGAGGATGAGGAGTAGGAGGAGGAGGAGGAGGAGGAGGAAGGCCCTACCATCCAAGCTGTGAGCAAGGGATCGTTTCTCAAGAATTGGACTATTAGACCATCCAAGGCCCGACGAGTCCCGGGGTAGCAACGCTGAACAAGCATTGATTATTTAATTTTTGCTAATGATTTCCTTTTCCGCATTTCCATTTTTTGCATTTTCCAATAAAATCTCCAATGTTACAAAACATTCGAAAATCACTTTTATGTTTCAATGAATCTGCATTCATTTACTATCATTTTCTCTCATTATTTTATCTTACAACATTACTATTTCCTGTCTTGATGAACCAATGACCGTGACATACAATGAGACAATGCAACGAAAGGACAGTGACTCAGAAGAAGAAGATACCATACCCGATGAAATTATCAGAGAAGTTGAGGATTTTGAAAATAGACCTAAGTCCAATCTGGAGGAAAGCGAGATAGTCAACTTGGGAGATTCAGAAACTGTCAAAGAAACTCGCATTAGCATTCATCTATCGCCATCAGAGAAAGTGGAATACACACAATTCTTGAAAGAGTATGAAGACATATTTGCATGATCGTACGATGACATGACTGGTCTAAGTACATCCATTGTGGCTCACAAGTTACCAACCAATCCAATGTGCCCGCCGGTAAAGCAGAAGCTCAGAAAATTCAAGCCTGATATGAGTATGAAAATCAAAGAGGAAGTTACCAAGCAAATCAACGTCAAGGTTCTCAGGGTAGTTGAATATACGAAATTGTTAGCCAACATCGTGCCAGTACCCAAGAAAGATGGAAAGGTCAAAGTTTGTGTCGACTACCAGGATCTCAACCGGGCCAGTCCGAAGGATGATTTCCTCTCCCGAACATACACATCTTGATTGACAATTGTGCAAAGCATGAACTTTAATCTTTCCTGGATTGTTTTGCTGGTTACCACCAGATTTGGATGGACGAGGAAGACACTGAGAAAACGACTTTCGTTACGCCGTGGGGAATTTACTGTTATAAGATGATGCCGTTCGGCCTAAAGAATGCTGGGGCCACCTATATGAGATCTATTACAACTATCTTCCTTGATATGATACATAAAGAAATTAAGGTGTATGTGGATGACGTCATCATCAAGTCCAAGAGTTCCACCGACCATACAGCAGATTTGAGAAAATTCTTCGACAGGCTGCGAAAGTACAACTTAAAGTTAAACCCCACAAAGTGTGCGTTCAGAGTTCCTATTGGGAAATTGCTTGGGTTCATCGTCAGCCGCGGAGGAATATAACTGGATCCATCAAAGGTCAAAGCCATCCAAGAATTGCCACCACTAAAGAACAAGAAAAATGTGATGAGTTTCCTGGGACGCCTTAACTACATCAGCCGATTCATAGCCCAGTCCACGGTTATATGTGAACCAGTCTTCAAGATGCTGAAGAAAGATGTTGCCACCGAATGGACCGAGGATTGTCAAAAGGCTTTCAACAAAATCAAGGAATACTTGTCAACATCACCAGTCTTAGTCCTGCCAGAGCCAGGTAGACCTTTGATAATCTACCTTGCGGTATTAGATGGAGCTTTTGGCTGCATTCTGGGGTAGCACGACGAGACAGGAAGAAAGGAACAAGCTATTTATTATCTGAGTAAGAAGTTCACTCCACATGAGGCACAATATTCTCTACTGGAACGTACCTGATGTGCTCTAACCTGGGTAGCCCAGAAGCTGAGGCATTACTTCTGTGCCTACACAACGTATCTCATATCAAGGATGGATCCCTTGAAATATGTCTTTCAGAAGCCCATGCCCACTGGAAAAATGGCCAAATGGCAAATCCTGCTGAGTGAGTTCAACATTGTCTATGTGACTCAGAAAGTGGTCAAGGGGCAAGCACTGGTAGATCATCTTGCCGAGAATCATGTGGGAGGAGAATACGAATCCCTGAAAACGTATTTTCCCGATGAAGAAGTGTCATTCATAGGGGAAGACATTGCAGAAACCTATCAAGGGTGGAGAATGTTCTTCGACGGAGCATCCAATTTCAAAGGAGTCGGCATTGGTGCTGTCCTGATATGGGAAACAGGTCAACACTGCCCGACATCTTCCAAACTCAAATTTCCCTGTACCAACAATATGGCAGCATATGAGGCCTGCATCTTAGGGCTCAATATGGCCATTGCCATGAATATCCAGGAGTTTCTAGTAATTGGTGACTCAGATATGCTAATACACCAAGTGCAAGGAGAATGGGCTACCAAGAATTCCAAGATATTGCCATATCTGCACCATGTGCAGGAATTGAGGAAAAGTTTCACAAAGACAGAATTTCGGCACGTCCCCAGAATTCAGAACGAGTTTAATGATGCATTGGACACTTGATCGTCCATGATACAGCACCCAGATACGAGCTTCATTGATCCTATTCTAGTAAAGATCCATAGCCAACCAGCATACTGTGCCCACATTGAAAATGCATGCTCCGGAGATTGTCCAATAATTTCTTTCTTAGCGGAGGAAAGCTGTACATGAGAACTCCTGACTTGGGATTATTAAGATGTGTCGATGCAAAGGAAGCCTCCAGACTACTTGAAGAGATACATGCTGGGACCTGTGGCCCACACATGAATGGTTTTGTCTTAGCAAAGAAAATACTCAGAGCCGGCTACTTCTGCATGACCATGGAAACGGACTGCATCCAATATGTCCGAAAATGCTATCGATGTCAGTTATATGCAGATATGATAAAGGTACCCCCAAATGAGCTCAATGCAACAAGCTCACCTTGGTTGTTCATCACCTGGGGAATGGACGTTGTTGGGCCAATCGAGCCCACAACCTCAAATGGACACAGGTTCATCCTAGTAGCTATTGATTACTTCACCAAATGGGTCGAAGAGGCATCATACAAAGCAGTGACTAAGAAAGTCATGGAAGACTTTGTCCGTGACCGTATCATTTGTCGGTTCGGGGTTCCAGAGTCAATCATCACCGACAACGGTTCCAATCTCAACAGTGATCTGATGAAAGCCATGTGCGAGACTTTCAAAATCAAGCACAAGAATTCCACAACCTATAGACCACAAATGAATGGAGTTGTGGAAGCCGCCAACAAGAACATCAAAAAGATATTGAGAAAGATGATAGAAAAGCACAAACAATGCATGAAAAATTATCATTTGCCTTACTGGGATACCGCACCATAGTCCGTACATCAACCGAGGTAACTCCTTATTTACTGGTTTATGGTACGGAAGCTGTTATCCCTGCCAAAGTGGAGATCCCTTCCTTAAGAATCATACAAGAAGCTGAGCTCAGCGATGTAGAATGGATAAAAGGACGCTACGAGCAGTTGTCCCTCATAGATGGGAAAAAGGATGAATGC
The DNA here is from genome assembly GCA_005239525.1 of Nicotiana knightiana. Classification (NCBI taxonomy): domain Eukaryota; kingdom Viridiplantae; phylum Streptophyta; class Magnoliopsida; order Solanales; family Solanaceae; genus Nicotiana; species Nicotiana knightiana. Next base: position 20,748 of record ML397366.1, on the reverse strand, counting down.
AATATGTCATGGTCAACTTTATCAAAATAGAATGTCCAGAGCCTTCAACAAGAGAGTCAATCCAAGACAGTTCACATCGGGGAAGCTGGTGTTAAAGAAGATCTTTCCACATCAAGACGACGCCAAAGAGAAATTTTCTCCCAACTGGCAAGGTCCGTATATGGTTCACCGAGTATTGACAGGAGGAGCTCTCATACTTGCAGAAATGGACGGAGAAGTTTGGACAAAGCTAATCAATTAAGGTGCAGTCAAGTGATACTATGTGTAACTCTATGCTTTTCTTCAAGGATGTAAATTGAACTACGCCTGACCTCATTCCCGTTTAAGAGGGGATACGTAGGCAGCCCTATGGGTTCGATCATAATTCAATAAGAATCTCATTTCCCCCACAATTGGAAATTGGGGCAGAATTTGAGGAGGACCCTCAAAATTCCGAAGCAAGTTCAGCTGATCGCAGCATGTACAACGGTCAGAATTGTCAACCATCTAACTGGGGCAGAATTTTGAGGAGGACCCTCAAAATTTCGTAGCATGAAAGGTTGCAACGTCTGGAACCGTGTCACGGTCGTCGGTTCAATTAAATTTCTTAAAACATATTTTATACTATGTATTTGCAAAATCATGCATACATTTTCAAAATATAGCTCTGTTTAGCCAAACGTTACCCCGATGACACAAACAAAATCATCAGACCAAGCAGAGAGAAGCAAGTAAAGCCAGCGGAGATACGAACCAACCTATACCACCTACAGATCTCACGATTTTTCTCTGGATGCAGGAATAAAAAACAAACAGGTTTTGAAGTCACAAACTTCAACACAGTCGCAAATGCAAAGTTTACTATAAGCACAAAAGGGCGAACATGCTCCATAGTCACAGTTCTCGCAACAATCGCAATACCACAACCTATTACCAGATAAGAAATTCTACTAGCGTTTGTTGTTTGTTCCTATTTGCATAAGGCTAATCATTTGCCTTCCGTCTGAATCAGGCTAAGCTCTACCTTCATTTTCATGAGACTAAGCTCTGTCACCATTTTTGCACGAGGTTAAGCTCTACCTCCCATTTGCATAAGGCTAATCATCTATCTTCCGTCTCCATAAGGCTAAGCTCTGCCTTCATTTGCATGAGACTAAGCTCTGTCACCATTTTTGCACGAGGTTAAGCTCTACCTCCCATTTGCATAAGGCTAATCATCTGCCTCCTATTTGCATAAGGCTAATCATCTATCTTCCGTCTCCATAAGGCTAAGCTCTGCCTTCATTTGCATGAGACTAAGCTCTGTCTTCATTTTTGCACAAGGTTAAGCTCTACCTCCCATTTGCATAAGGCTAACCTCTGCCTTCCTATCTGCATGAGGCTAAGCTCTACCTCCAATTTACTTTTTCATCGAGACTAAGCGCTGTCTCTCAAGCACATTTTACTTCGCTTCTCTTTCGGGCTAAGATCTGCCCTTCAAATCGCAAGACTAAGCTCTGTCTTGTCAAGCATCATATTATATCATGGGCTGAAATATTGCCAACCTGTCCAAGGGTGTCATAGTTCAGAGGCACCATCTTCATGGCCCGAGAACGTCATGTCATGGCCTGAGGATCTCTCTCAATTTTGCATATCATTATTCAAAGGCGTCATATTTCGGAGGCACCATCTTCATGGCCTGAGAACATCATTTCATGGCCTACGAATCCTTCATCAAACAACTCATGGCCCAGGACATCATGGTCTGAGGACGTCATCCCTAACCGTCCGAAGACAACATTCATAGTCCAACGGGAGCTTGCATCATGTTTAAATTTATGCATAATATACGCTTGTATTGCTTTTATCTGCAGGTAACCCGACAAGAGACAACTACCCCGCAGGAGCAATCCCGCTCCAGTTCTCCCATCCATATAAAACCTAACCTCTTCCGTAGAACCGTTCATTCATCTAGCCCTAGATGTTGCGTCCGTTATTGTGATGATTTCACCGGTATACTTTGCCGATGGATCCGGAACTACATAAAGCCTGATTCTTGTAAAACCAGGGATCTGTAGGCAGCTCAGAAGCCTGGGTGCGGCCTAAATCACTCCAAACCGTTTCGTTCGGTCAAAATTGGCCATCATGTCTTTACCCGACAAACTCTTTCATCCTTTCCGGGTAAAGAGGGGCATCTCTTGATACCCAATTTTTTCTCAAAATATTTTAAATTTGCATATATAGCTTCAAAATCATGTATCAATAGCAATTGATATTTTTTCACAATTTTCTATATTTGTATTAATCTATCCAGCATTTTATTGCCAATAAATAATTATATAATTGCATTACAAATGATTTCAAAAGCATTTCTTGGTTTCATTAATTATTTTTGGTCCTATTAAGACCAAATTATTTCATAATTAGCCAAATTGGCACCTTTTGGCTATAATTGCAATAACTTTGCAATTATAGCCCAATCATACGATTTTGTACCATTTTATCCAGAGTAATCATTTATATTTTTAAAATACTAAGTAATCATTTTTAATTATTTTCTACGCATGAAATTCATTTTTTATAATTAACATCTTGTTTTATAAATTATATTAATTAATTTACATTGGGTATTTAACAAATAGCCACTTTCATTTCATTTATAGCTTAATTAAACCAGAACCAAGTCTGATTGAAAATGGCCCAAATACCCTAGGCACAATACATTATCCTACCCGACTCAATCCCTTGTCTAATCTGGACCGTTAATCAATTTTAATCGACGGTCCAGATCTCCCATTTCCTTAATTAACCCTAGAGACTACCCCCCTTCCCCTCTCGTTTATCTCTTTCACTCTGCCGTTACACATCTTTCTCATCTCTCAAACTCCCTCTGCTAAACCTAAGCTCTCACCATCCATCGACTTGCCGGTAACTATGGTGGTCTCACCACCATCCCAGCCTCCATGGCTCCTTCCTACTCCGGGTTGTTGCTGCCTTGAGGTCCTCAAAGGAACCAGAAGGCGGTTCACTCACCTCCCATGGTTTTCATGTCATTCTCAGGCGGTTCACTTACTTGTTTATCTGATTTATTAGCATGTCTATTGTTTATGAATTCGTTCCGAGTTTTCTGTGATTTTACCCTATTTTGCTTATTAGGGTTTCTGATTTTTCCTATTATGTGTTTATTCCGCTTGTTCTCATAAATTTGTGTTAATTTGTCCTAAATTAGTACTAGTTGCTATTTTTGAATCTTTGAATCTCTGTGATTGATCCTTCACTGATTTTTTGTGATATTCTCTACTGATTTTAACCTTTAAGATATTTTCTTACGTTAACCTATGGTCGAGCATGCTGTCAACTAATTCTTAAGTATTTTCCTTAATTAGAATATGCTGAACCTAGCCTCTATTACATGTTCTATACTTATGCTATGCTGAAACTATTTCCCTATGTGTTATATTCAGCCTTATATGATTTCCTTCCTTATTTATTATCTGCATATTACCGTTTGACGCTAACTCCTTAATTAAAGGGAGTACTTATACTGATTTGATTCTAATTGGTACATAGTTCCATAATTATTGCTTAACTATGATTCTTGCCTTATTTTCTACCTAGTCTTAAACTATATATACACTGCTTTTTCATTCAAACACACGAAAACATTTCTCAAAACTCTCTCGTATACACAAATACTCTCTTCTGCTCTCCTTCTGGTTACTTGTTATTATCAGCCGACTGCAAGCCAAGGCTGATTATTCTACCCCTTACTCTTCATTCTGTGTTTGCTATCTCCTATACTGGTATGTCCTAATTTCAGTTTAAGTTTCAAAAATAATATGTTTCTTTTAGTACTTCAATTCATCCTGTTTCTAATATGTTTTTACCTATGGTTTTGCTGTGATGTCTACACTTGACTTGCTTGCAGTGTTGTTCACTTAGCATGTTATGTACTCCCCTCCCTTAGACTCATCATGCTTATGAAAGGCTATCCCCCTTTTAGTATACCTCAATATGATTCTGCCTTACTTATGCTTCTCTGATTAGTGGCATGAACTTTTCTGTGGCAAAACAATTTGTACCTTATGTTATTCGGTTCTGAGTAATCCTAAAGTTTATGCTATATCCTTGATCCCTGGATGCCCCCTAGAATATTGTTGATTCTTTACTTAAGTGTTCCTGGAACTATGTTCTTACCTATGTGCCTTATGTGTCCCCAATCCCCCATTACCCCTGTTTGGTGTTGCTGAACCTGCCTTGGTTTTGTATTCTTTGGCTGTGTATGAACCTGTTTTGGGTGCTATGTCTGGACTGTTGCTTGCTGCTCTACTCTCTTTTCAAAAACTGTTTTACTACATAACTCTGTAGTTCTTTACAAAATCTTTCAAACAAGTGTCTTTTGAAACTGTTTTCCTACTCAATCTTTTCAAAGCTATATCAAGAACTCTCACTCTACTCTTAGATATTTAAGTTCTACCCTTCTAATGTGTGACTGCTTAGGGATCCCTATGAGATTCCTCTAAACTCTGATGCATTAGATCTGGCCCTTCCACACTGCACTTACTCAATTATGGTTATGAAATATAGGTGTGAGCACTGCCCGGGATCCCTTGAGGTCCTTAAATAACTCTGACACACCCGGATATGAGAAAGGCCATGAAACATTTAGGCACTTGAGGTTCTGGAAGTCTGGGCCAGCTTTCAGGCTCTCTGTAGTTTAACTTCTTCTTTTCCTTTATATATTTACGTAATTTATTCAGCTGGTCTGTAATATTTATTTGTAAATAAATATTGGGGATGGCTAGTGAAATGGGAGGGGATAGCCATATAATTTTATCAATGTCACTGGGTAGAAATCATGCCGTAAGATTTACATTTCCTATATCTGCATTAGGATCCATGCTTAGGATCAACATACCAAACATGCATTAGATATCATGTCTTTAAGGATTTTTCATGTTTATTGCTTTAACATACAACATACCTCAATTTATGCTTGTGCATTCTACTTAGAAATCCTGCTCCTTAGGCGATAAAATTAATACTCTGGTGCATTCATGAATCATGCTTAACAACTCTGTAATTCTCTGTGCATTTTAGAAATCATGCTTTAGGAATCCTATGCATCCTGAAATTATATCCTAGACGCCCTGCATTCACGTGTGCATATTAGATACCATGCTCTAGGATTTTGTTTACATTTACTTAACTACGCCTAATTTAAACTGCTGATTCATGAAAAGGTATAAAATACCCTCGCATATGATTATCATGTCTGTTCTTAATAGAAATTGGTAACTATATCTGCATTCTCATATTTACATCACTTAGAACAACATGTTTTAGGTAAAAAAACCCCTGAACCGTTTAATAATTCTGGTAGTCACTATGCACAACCCCACGCCTAAGCAAGCCTTAGGTAATAAATCTCTTAAAAATGAATACTGTTTTGATTACGTTTGCTGCCTAAGGGCTAACAGGTTTTTTTTTAACCAGTAGGCAAGCTGATTAGGTCCTTGCTATTGAGTTTCTAAACAAGCTGCATACTTCTGTGCATTGATATTCACTTAGATATCCTGTCTTAGGATTCTGTCTAATAACACTGCCTCTTGTTTTGTGTTTGAGACGTGCTGTTTATGTGCAATATCTGTGGAGGTAAATCTGAGCCTTTTAAACTGCTTTTTCGTATTTATTTGTAAAGTCCTTTTTGTTCTTTCCTGTCGCTTAGAATTTTATCCTTTGAACCTTAGGGAGTTTTGTCTAGAACTACCTATATTTAGAGGTCCTAAATTCCTCCAGGGCCATTAAGAAGGGACGGGTAACAACACACATAGGGGTCGTTAAATAGACTTGCTTAATAATCGCTAAGGGGTGGGAAAGGGTAGACATGGATATGATATCCAGTGCGCTAATGCCATGAGTAGCCCCTCTTCTGAGGAGTGATTACCGGGCATTGTACTGATGTGATCCTATAGGATAAACAACCTAGGAGCCCCTATCCCTTACACATGTGTGCTTAGATTGTAAAACCTCCAGAACTTTGTATATGTGCTTAGAATTTAAATCTTTTAAACTTAATCACATATGTGTGCTTGGACTGCAAATCTTCTCAAAACCTTCATCTAATTACCTATGTGTTTATTGCTTATATGCTATCTATTCACAAAGTTTGTTTGGGCGGGGAACCACAGTTGTGGACTTCGAGGGGTGCCTAACACCTTCCCCTTGAAGTAATTTCAAACCATTACCCTATCTCTGGTTATCTAATATGTGTTTGTAAATAACCTTTAGTAGGTGTGTTACTCGTTAGGTGGTGACTCTTCAATTTCTTACCCCTTTCCTAAAAGGAAACGAGTTGTCTCAATAATGTCGAATACCCTGACCGATCCGAAAGGGGAGGAAAGAGGGGAGCGCGACACCTAGGTGATAACTGGGAAGGATCCTATAGACATAGTATCTAAGCGTGAATCAGACCATAATAAACTAGCGATTGATTTATAACAAGCACATTTTTATCTGTTTAGACCCTATAGGCATGATATCTAGGCAAATAAAGTTGTCAGCCAGTTTTCAAGAAAATTTAACAAGGGAATTCCTAGGGACGTGATTTCTAATGCACACACGATGGTTTGAGAACATGATTATTAATGCAGAATTGATAAATGACCTAGAAGCAGGATTTCTACTGCAAATGTGAAATACAGGATTTCAAAGAATGAGACAAGCCCTATAGACATGGTTTCCATATAGATAATCATAACAATCCTATGGGCATGATTATTACCGATCCCCATAAAGTTATATATAAAAGTCCCTCCCAGTTTTACTAATAACCCCAATATCTATTTTTACAAGAATTATTATTACAGACCAGATATAAACGAATTACAAAATGAATTTACTATGCTATATTGAGCCTGAATAGGCCCAACAGTAAACCTGGAAGCCAGGACTTCAACCAAGTCTGAAGTATCCTAGTATCTCATAGTACACCAAACGGTCTTCTGGTGTGTCAAAGTTCCCAAGGGACTCAGGGACCCCGCGCAATGCTCACACCAGAAACCCTTTTAAAGAAACAGTTTTATGAACAAGTTTGGAAAATCCAGCCCCTGTGTGTCAGAGTTCAGAGGAGTCTCATGGATTCCTAGGCAGTGCTCACACTGGAGGGGCATGACCCTAGATATCTAAGAGTAGGAGTTGAAAATAGTACATAAAAATAGGAGATAGCTTTAAGAAAACAGCTTGGTTTTAGAAGTAAATAGGAACAAACAGAGTCATGTCAGCACTTTGAGTTCAAACAAAGATTCCAGCAGTCAAACAAATAAACATAACAGGATCACAATTACTTTAAACAATATTTCACATTTCCTAGGATTGACATAGTTTATCACTAGGTGAGCATATAATATGCTGGGGTCAGAATAATGATCAGACAACTACACAGAGAAAGGTAGCAGGGGTTGGGAGCATAGAAGTCAGGAACACATAAAACATGACAAATATGAAGGCATGCTAGTTGAGAAACAAGTGGATAAGTATCCTGGATCAAATAAGAACATGCTAGAGTGTATGAACCATATTGACATGCTGGACAAGACAATTTTATGAGAGCTGAGGCAAGCTAGTTAACAGAGACATAAAGTAGGCAAATGCAGGTTGACAGACAAATTACATAACATACTGAATAGGACCTAATGACAGAGATAGACATGTTGGTTAAGAACAATAAATAGGAAAGACATAGTCCTACTACACAGAAGTAGTCATGCTAATTGAGATCAATAAACAGGAAAGACAGGAATTTAACTACACAGAAATAGTCATTCTGATTGGGAGCAATAAACAGGAAATCATATAGATTTGTCTACACAACATATGGAATGATAATAGGAGTGGAGACATACCAGTTAAGAAATAACAACAGGAAGGTGAAAGTATGCAGAACCCAATAGCCTAGCCTTGTCTTTCAACCGACTAGACAGTGTAACAAACACAAGTAACAGAAAAGTTTGAATAAGAGCAAGAGTTTGTGTGTTTGTGTGTGTCTCTTTCTGAATGTGTTCGTGTCTTAAAGAAAATCAGAGTGGGGTTTATATAGTACTTAGCAAGGTAAACAAATAAGGCAAGAAGATTACAATTCCTAAGTAAGGCAAGCAAATAAAACCAATAAGTGAATTGGGGCTAAACCCAAGCTAATTGATACAAATAGAATCCGGGAAAATTACCTTAAAATAAGGAGAATCAATTACTAGCCCCGATTGGGATTCAAATAAGGTAAATAAAAATCATAGACTGTATAGGAGTCAATTAAATCCCATAAATCAGGCTACAATCTAATTAAGGCAAGTAGTACTAATTAAAAGTCATAAATAAGGAAACATGTAAAATTACAGGGAAGTACTAACTCTAACAGGAAAATATAATTGGAATCCTAATAAAATCAGTCAATCTATTTTGATTGACAGAGACAAAAAATAACGGGAAAAATATTGAAGTAAATAATGAAATAAGTAGAAAAACCTAGGGTTTAAAGCGTATACACAAAAATTAATCGAACTAGTAAAGATAAACAGATTCAAACACTTAGAAGCTTAAAATCCTTTTTGAAGAGAACTTAATATGAAACCCTAGTTTCAGAAAACACTGGAATCGAATAGTAATAAGGAAAAACAGAAGGTTTTCAAAGAGAAATACCAAACAACACTTAAAATCGTCTCAGATTTAAAAGGATCTGAACAGACCCAAGTAGAAATAGATTAGGTTTTAGAAAAGATGATAGAGATGAAAGGAAATCTATTTTGGAACCAGAGATTCAGGCCATAAACACGAAAAATAATAATACTCACAACAGAGATAAACATAGGTAGGCTTATGAAAAGATTTTGAACAAATCTGAGTGGAATCTCTTCGAGATTATTTCATAAATCAATATAATCGAACAACCAGAAGAGGTGAGAGGCCGGTAGGGGCCAGAAATTACAGAGAAACCCCTTAAACGGGTAGTTTTCTAGTGACGGTGGCTAGGTTTTAGGGGGGGGGTGCTTGAGAGAGAAGAGGGGAGGTCAGGGAGAATCAAGACGGAGATACAAAAGAAAATGGGGGTGTTAGGGTTTGGGTTAGAGTAAAAAAGGAAAGGGGTAACGTGGACCGTTGATCTCAGAGATCAACGGCCACGATTAGAGAAGGATTTGGGTCGGGTAAGGGTTATTTAGTTCGGGCTGGGGTGGAATGGGCTAGGATTTTAAATAATTGGGCTGGAGTAATTGGGTTAAAACGAAATTGAAAGGGGCTATTTTGTTAAATACCCAATTAATTAATAAAATAATTTGTGAAAATAATTAAAAAATTATAAAAATGATTTCAAAATAATTACTTGATATTATAAAAATATAAAAGCTATTTTTTGGCGAAATAAGGTAATAATGCATACATGGGATATTATTGCAAAGTTATTACAATTATAACTCAAAAAATATAAATGTGGCTATTCATGCAATAATTAAAGCTTGGTATAAATATAAATGATAAATTTAAACCATAAAATCATTATGAAACCATTTGTGAGGCAATTAGTAATTATTTATATAAATAAAATATTGGGATAAATTAATAAAAATCCTTAGAAAAATGTAAAAATTATGAAAAAAAATTAATTGATGCTCATGCATTGTTTTGAAGCTATATATGCATTTTAAAAATAATATAGGAAAAAATTGTGCATCAACAATGGTTGCTCATTAGGTTACCTGCAAATCAAAATATGCGCTGCAAGCATATATCTTTGCGTGAATTTAAACATGATGCAAATTACCTTCAAACAGTGAGAAGTTTCTTTGGACGGTTGAGGATGACGTCCTTAGACCATGATGTCCCGGGCCATGAATTGAGCGGTAAAGGATTCGCATGCCATGAAATGGTGTTCTCGGGCCATGAAAATGCTGCCTCCGAACCATGATGCCTTTGAATAATGATATGCAAGTTTTGAGAGATCCTCAGGACATGGCATGGTGTCTTGCGGCTATGAATATGATGCCTTCAGAATATGATGCCTTCGGATAAGCTGGCGATATTTCAGCCCATGAGGTGCAAAGACATGATGCTAGGAGCGACAAGACAAGGCTTAGGCTTGCATGGAGTTGATGGCAGAGCTTAGCCCGAGGGAATAGAATAAATAATGCAAGGGAGACAATGCTTAGTCTCGTGCGGGATTTGGGACATGGCTTATTCCCATGCAAAGAGAAGGCATGGCTTAGCCTTATGCAAGTGAAGGCAATGTTTAGTCTTATGCAGATAGGGAGGCATGGCTTAGCCTCATGCAAATATTGAGACAGAGCTTAGTCTCATGCAAATAGAAGGCTGAGCTTAGCCTTATGCAAGGTGGAGGCAATGATTAGCCTCATGCAAATAGGGAGGTAGGGCTTAGCCTCATGCAAAGTTTGAGACAGAGCTTAGTCCTATGCAAAGAGAAGGCAATGCTTAGCCTTATACAGATAGGGAGGCATGACTTAGCCTCATGCAAAGATTGAAATAGAGCTTAGTCTCACACAAATAGAAGGCAGAGCTTAGCCTTATGCAAGGTTCGGGACAGTGCTTAGTCCCATACCAATAGGGAGGTAGGGCTTAGCCTCATGCAGGGTGGAGGCAATGCTTAGCCTCATGCAAACATGGAGGCAGGGCTTAGCCTCATGCAAATTTTGAGACAGAGCTTAGTCTCATGCAAATAGAAGGCAGAGTTTAGCCTTATGCAAGGTGGAGACAATGCTTAGCCTCATGCAAATAAGGAGGCAGGGCTTAACTTCATGCAAAGTTTGAGACACAGTTTAGTCTCATGCAAATAGAAGGCAAAGCTTAGCCTTATGCATGAGGGAGGAAAGCTTAGCCTCATGCAATATTTGAGACAATGCTTAGTCTCACGCAATGAATAAATAATAGGTGACAGCAGTCTATTTCTTAGCTGGGAATGAGTGCGGTATGTTTGTTGTTATGAAGGCTGTGATTCCAAGGTGTGCATATTCCTTGTCCTGTACTCAAAGAAAAATCGTGAGTTTTGCAGGGGGAAGGTTGGTTCATGTCTTCAACTGCTTGCTTGATTTTCTCCGCTCTGTTTGAAGATCATGTTCAAATTATTGGGGCAGCATTTGCTAAAGCAGAGTTTATTTCAAAAGCAGGCATGTATAGTTTTCAAAGACATAGTAAAATATAGTTTAGAAATTTTTTAGATGAACCAGTGACTGTGACACGATCAGAGACATCACGACTTCTTCTGCCATAGAATTTTGAGGGTCCTCCTCAAAATTCTGCCCCAGTTGACTAGACAACATTTCTGGCTGCTCTACGATTGGCTGAACTTGCTTCGAAATTTTGAGGGTCCTCCTCAAAATTCTGCCCCAGTTTCTGAGGATGGGGAAAATAGAAATTTTATTGAATTGTGACCGAACCCGTATGACTGCCTATGTATCCCCTCTTAAAGGGGAATTAGGTCGAGCATAGTTCAATTTAAATCATATGAGGAGACATAAATAATTTACACATTATGAGTGATCCTCCTGTCAGTACTCTGTGGACCATGTAAGGACCTTGCCAGTTGGGAGATAATTTCCCTTTGGCTTCATCTTGATGCGGAAAGATCTTCTTTAACACCAACTGTCCCGATGTGAATTGTCTTGGTTTGACTCTTTTGTTGAAAGCTCTGGACATTCTATTCTGATAAAGCTGGCCGTGGCACACTGCATTCATCCTCTTTCCGTCTATGAGGGCTAGCTGCTCATAGCGGCTCCTTATACATTCTGTGTCACTGGCTCGACTTCTTGTATGATTCTCAAGGAAGGAATTTCCACTTCGGTAGGAATGACAACCTCAGTACCATAAACCAGCAGATAGGGAGTTGTCCCGGTTGATGTGCGGACTGTGGTACGGTATACCACTAAGGAGAATGGTAGCTTCTCGTGCCATTGTTTGTGATTTTCTACTATTTTCCTCAGTATCTTCTTGATGTTTTTGTTGGCAGCTTCCACGACTTCGTTCATTTGAGGTCTATACGCCGTGGAATTCTTGTGCTTGATTTTGAAAGTCTCACACATGTCTTTCATCAGATCGTTGTTGAGATTGGCAGCATTGTCAGCGATGATGGACTCTAGAACCCCGAACCGACAAACAATTCGGTCGCGAACAAAATCCACAACGACCTTCTTGGTTACAGCTTTATAAGATGCATCTTCAACCCATTTAGTGAAGTAGTCGATAGCTACTAAAATAAACCGATGTTCGTTTGAGGCGGTGGGCTCATTTGGACTAATGGCATCCATTCCCCAAGCGGCAAAGGGCCAAGATGAGCTTGTTGAATTAAGCTCGTTTGGTGGCACTTTTATCATATCTGCATGTACTTGACATTGATAGTATTTGTAGACATACCGGATGCAATCTGTTTCTATGGTCATCCAAAAATAACCTGCCCTAAGTATCTTTTTCGCCAAGACAAAACCATTCATATGCGGGCCACAGGTCCCGGCATGTATCTCCTCGAGCAACTTAGAAGCTTCCTTTGCGTCGACACACCTTAATAGTCCCATATCAGGAGTTCTTCTATATAGGGTTCCTCCACTCTGGAAGAAATGATTGGACAACCTCCGGAGTGTGTGTTTTTGAGTATGGTTTGCATGTTCCCGGTATTCTCCCTTCTCCAAATACTACTTGATATCGTGGAACCAAGGATTACCGCCTGTCTCCTCTTCGACATGAGCACAATATGCCGGCTGATTATGGATCCTTACTGGGATAGGTTCAATGAAGTTCTTGTCTGGATGTTGTATCATTGATGAAAAAGTAGCCAGTGCATCAACAAACTCATTCTGATTTCTGGGGACATGTCGAAACTCTATCTTTGTGAACCTCTTCTTCATTTCTTGCACATGATATAGGTATGGCAATATCTTGGAATTCTTGGTAGCCCACTCTCCTTGTACCTAGTGCACAAGTAGATTTGAATCGTCGATTGCTAGCAATTCCTGAATGTTCATATCAACAGCCATGTTGAGCCCTAATATGCAAGCTTCATATTCCGCGATGTTGTTGGTGCGGGGAAATATGAGTTTCGCAGATACCGTATAATGTTGACCAGTTTTTGATACCAAGACGGCTCCAACGCCGACTCCTTTGAAATTTGCCGCTACATCAAAGAACATTCTCCGACTGTCGTAGGCTTCAACAATGTCTCCTCCTATGAATGATACCTCTTCATCAGGAAAATACGTCTTCAAAGGCTAGTATTCTCCTCCCATAGGGTTTTCAGCAAGGTGGTCTGCCAGTGCCTGTCCCTTGACTGCTTTCCGAGTTACATAGATGATGTTGAATTCACTCAACAAGATTTGCCATTTAGCTAGCTTGTCAGTGGGCATGGGCTTTTGGAAGATGTATTTCAAAGGATCCATCCTTGATATGAGATATATTGTATAGGCACAGAAGTAATGCCTCAGCTTCTGAGCTATCCAGGTCAAGGCACAACAGGTACGTTCCAGTAGATAATATCGTGCTTCATAAGGTGTAAACTTCTTACTCAGGTAGTAGATGGCCTGTTCTTTTCTCCCTGTCTCATCGTGCTGCCCCAGAATGCAGCGAAAAGCTCCATCTAGTACTGCAAGGTAGAGTACCAGTGGTCTACCTGGCTCTGGCGGGACTAAAACTGGTGGTGTTGATAAGTACTTCTTGATTTTTTCAAAAGCCTTTTGAAAATCCTCGATCCAACTAGTTGCAGCGTCCTTCTTCAACATCTTGAAAATTGGCTCACATATTACTGTGGACTGTGCTATAAAACGACTGATGTAGTTAAGGCGTCCCAGGAAACTCATCACATCTTTCTTGCTCTTTGGCGGTGGTAACTCTTGGATGGATTTGACATTCGATGGATCCAATTCTATTCCCTGGAGGCTGACGATGAATCACAATAGATTTCCGGCAGGAACCCCGAATGCACACTTTGCGGGGTTTAGCTTTAGGTTTTCACAGTCTGTCGAAGAATTTCCTCAAGTCTGCTATGTGATATGTGGCCTTTTTGGATTTAATGATGACATCATCCACATATACCTCGATTTATTTGTGTATCATATCATGAAAAATAGTAGTCATGGCCCTCATGTAGGTGACCCCAGCATTCTTTAGGCCGAATGACATCATCTTGTAACAGTACACACCCCACGGTGTAATGAACGCTGTTTTCTCAGCATCCTCCTCATCCATCCAGATCTGATGGTAACTGGCGAAACAATCCACAAAATACTGGAGTTCATGCTTGGCGAAATTGTCCATCAAGATATGTATATTTGGAAGTGAGAAATCATCCTTTGGGCTGGCTCTATTGAGATCCCGATAATCGACACAAACTCTGACTTTCCCATCCTATTTCAGAACAGACACAATGTTGGCTATCCAAGTTGGATATTCAACTACCCTGAGGACCTTGGCTTTGATTTGCTTAGTAACCTTCTCTTTGACTTTCAGGCTTATATCAGGCTTGAATTTCCTGAGTTTCTGCTTTACGGGCAAATACATTGGATTTGTGGGAAACTTGTGGGCCACAATGGACGTGCTTAACCTGGTCATATCGTCTTAATACCATGAAAATATGTCCTCATACTCTTTCAAGAATCGAGTGTACTCCTCTTTCTCTGACGGTGACAAGTGGATGCTGATGCGGGTCTTCTTGACGGTTTCAGAGTTTCCCAAGTTAACTATCTCAGTTTCGTCCAAGTTGGACTTAGGCTTGTTCTCAAAATCCTCTACTTCTCTGACGATCTCCTCGGGTATTGCAAATCCTCTTCTTCGGAATCACTATTCTTTTGTTGTGTTGTTTCATTACATGTCACAGTTGCCGGTTCATCGAGATAGGAAATAGTAATGCTGTATGGATAAAGATACGAGAAAAGTGGTAATAATAAACATCTATTCATTGAAAGTGTTAAACAAAAGTGATTTTCAATAATTTAAATAACTTTTTGGAATATTGGAAATATTATTTTAAAACAAAATGCAAAAAGGGAAATCTTTTTTCTAGAAAAGCAAAAATAAACAATGCTAGTCGGCCTTGCTACCCCGGGACTCATCGGGCCCTCGACGGTCTAATGGTCCAGTTCTTGAGGAATGCTCCTCTCTCCACAAATTTGATAGTAGGGCCTTCCTTTTGCTCCTCCTTGACAATTACACAACAGTCCATATCATCATCTTCCAAGAACAAATTCCTTAACGACGCCAACGTTTCTTCTTCCCCTGATCCCAATATAATATCGGCATGCTGGAAGGTCTGACTCAGGTGTGGCACATGCTGCTTAAGTGGATAGTATGGACCACACCATGGTGGTGACCAATCGTTATATTCCTGCCAGGTGTACTGATATCCCAACCGGAAAGTGGTACCATGGCGCTTTGGCTGTATGGGTTTGATGATGCTCTAAAGAATTTTACCAAGTACTTTGTCGGGCTCATATCCTCTCCATGCTAGCATACTTTCTATATTTCTACTCCACCACTTATCTTTCTCTATTACGTTAACCCGTTCAATATGATGGTAGGTTTCTCCACCTAACCTTCTTCTGTTTTCAATCACCAGGATAGTCTGACTAGTGTAAATGGGGTTGCTCCCATCTCCATGGATAATCACTTCTTGGTGGTTCCACTCGAACTTCACAACCTGATGCAAAGTTGATGCTACATCCTCAACGGCATAGATCCATGGTCATCCCAACAGTAGATTGTAAGAGGCGGATATGTCCAGTACATAAAACTCAACATCAGACCATGTAGGTCCCATCTGCAGGAAGAGGTTAGTTTCTCCAACGGCAGCTCTCTGAGACCCGTCGAATGCTTTCACATTCGTAGTTCCCTCTCGTATCTCATGTAGGCCTTTTCCCAACCTCTTCAACGTTGTCAATGGGCAAATGTTGAGGCTGGATCCTCCATCAATCAGAACTTTGGCGATGAATTTGTCTTCGCATTGCACTGTGATGTGCAGTGCCCTGTTGTGATTCAAACCTTCAGGTGGCAGCTCGTCCTTGTGGAAGGTGATTTTGTGGATTTCTAGCACCTGCCCCACCATATTGGCCATTTCTCCACCAGTGAGGTTGTTGGGTACATATGCTTCACTCAACACCTTCATTAGAGCATTCCTGTGTGCCTCAGAATTTTGCAACAATGACAGGATAGATATCTAAGCGGGATTCTTGTTCAGATGATCAATGACAAAGTACTCCCTTGCATGTACCTTCCTCCAGAGGTCATCTGGACCAGTCTCGATAACGGGTTGTTTGTTAGAAGCTTGCTTACTGGTCTCTCCCAAATGCTCAGGTGTATAAACCCTTCATGTTCTGGTCATTCCTTGTGCAGCGCCGGATTCTTCTATCTTTGACTATCCCTTTCTCCTAGCCTCGGCCACATAATCCCAAGGTACATCATTGGAACTGAAGAGTGGTGTGGATGTCACCATTACAGTGAAAGGTGTGGTCACCTCAACTTCAAATGGAATGAGTGGTGTTACTTCTACTTCTAAAGGAACCGATGAGGCTATCTCGACTTCAACTGGCAGCTGTACCTGCACCACAATGGGATTGAGTGTGACTGTAGGTTTCTTAGGATCATCACCTTCTCGAATAAGCCCGATTGATCCTTTGGGATCCCATTCTTCATCAGTTTCTATCACATTGACCCATTTACCCCTATGATATGGGAGAGGATTGTTGCGGACATTGGGTGCAGCTTCCTTTGCCTGTATGACCTTACTATCAATCAGTGTTTGGATCTTGTCTTTCAAGGTACGACACTCGTCAATAGTGTGTACCTTCATGCTGGAATGATATGCACATGTTTTGTTTGGATTGACCCATTGAGATGAATTCTCCATTGCCACAGCGGGAATAAGGGTGACATAACCAGCAGCCTTTAACCTTTCGTACAACTGGACGATGGGTTCAGCAATGGCGGTGTATTGTCTGGGTGGTTTGCGTTCAGAATTAGGCCTGGGTTTTTGGTAGTTTGGAAGATTTGGAGGTGACTGATAATAGGATGGTTGGGTGTTATAGGTGTGGTAGGCGGTAACGGGTTGAGAATATTTGGGAGGCGAAGGTTGGTATGCGGGTGGAGGTGTTTGGTATGTAAGTAGAGGCATCTGGTATAAAAATGGAGTTTTGGGTCCTTGGGCAACCATTACTGTTCCTACATCTTTCTTCTTCGATATAACACCTGATTACAATGCTTTATTTGTGGCCTGCAGGGCCTCAAAATTTACCACCATCCCTCTTTTAATACCCTCTTCAATCCTTTCTCCGAATTTGATGATATCAGAGAACTTATGGTTCTCAATAACCATTAGCCTTTCATAATACTGTGGATCCTGTGCCATGACAAAGAACTTGTTCATCTGTTCCTCGTCTAATGCTGGTCTAACCTTGGCTGCTTTCGACCTCCACCGAGTAGCATACTCGCGGAAAGTCTCAGTTGGCTTCTTCTTTATGTTCCGGATATAGAAGACATCCGACGCATCTCCGTATTAAATATGAACCTGTCTATGAAGTCGTACACCATGCTCACCTAGTTGGCCCACTTCTTAGGATTCTGGTTTATGTACCAGGACAAGGCATCTCCGGTAAGACTTCTCATGAAGAGATTCATTCGAATCCTTTCATCTTTTCCGACCCCTACGAGCTTGTCACAATAAGTCCTTAGATGAAATTTGGGGTCACCTGTTCCATCAAACATTTTGAACTTGGGAGGTTTGTAACCCTCCGGCATTTCCACATCTGGTTGTATGCATAGATCCTCATAGTTCAATCCTTCTATCCGTTTACCCCCTTCAACACCTTGAACTCGACTTGTCAACTTCTTGAGCTCCTCCGCCATGTTTTTGATGAGCAGGTCCTTCTCAACGGATTCTGGTGTACAGGAGATTGGTTGAGTGGAGTGAGGTAGAGTTTCCACGTATATAGGGTTGTTTTGGTGAAGGCCAAGAGTTTTGGTATGGTGTGATCATTGGTTGAATTTTGGGGATCGGGGATAGGCTGTGGGGTATTCGGAGGAGTGTGGTAAGTGGTTTGCAGATATTAAGCCAGGAGATGCTGATGTTGAGGAGGTGTAGGTATGGGTAAAGGATTTTGAGGAGGGGTTGTATATTGGTGGGGTGCGGGAGGATTCTGCGGGTGTTGGTTGGGTGTGTTCTGAGGATGTACAGGGTTTTGGGTATTTGGATGGTTGATATTCGGGACATTTAGTGTGAGGGAGAGGTTTGCCAAGTTACGGACCTACTCAAGCTCACCTTGTAGTTCAAGTATTTTCTTTTCAAGCCGCAAAACCAAGTCATTTGGTGCCGGAGTACTACGACCATCTGAAGTTTCCGCATTCTCGGCATGTGCGGTGTTGTCGCCACTCATATTATCCATCTTAGCTTTCCCTTTGCCTTTCAGTACACTTGGATGAGGAGAAGGTGGAGGGCCCCTGGATCTGGTATGATAAGCTGATGATGCCAGTATGCATGAACCAACCTTGGGGAATGGGAATAATCAAAAGAAAGAAGAACAAAAGGTAACCAAGTCAGTAAGGGTTCTGAAAAGGAAGTATTCGCAGTATTTAAACACATATTTCGGGAATGTAAATTCGCGTCCTATTTTGGGAGCCTCGTTGTACCCGAGGTAGGCCTAGCGACAAGTTGATTTGGAGAACTTCAATGCCAATAACTGCCTCATTTTATTAATGTAAAATAGATGAATCCAAAATGGCACTAAGATAAGATAAGTCACTAATGGAACTTGGCCTTATTACATTTGAAAAAAGCAGGTAAATCTATTCTACTTGGTCCCAGAAGGACCTTCCCCAGGCTTGATCTTCTTGGCTCTGTCAATTAGGTTCCCCAGGTCGTGCATGCCCAATAGCAGGTATACCCTTTCTAGATGTCCTTCTTCGCTTCCCTCAGCATTCTGGCAGTCAGCGACTCTTTTCCTCGTCTTCCCTTGCAGCTCCATCAGACCCTGCTCCAAATATTCCAGCCTTTCATTAGATTTGATAGCCATTTCCCTCCATTCATTGATCAGTTCCATATCAGCCTTGATTTTCTCCAGATGCTCGGCCTCGGACTCATGAACCCTTTTGCGCAGTGTATTGTATTTCACTTGGGCTTCAGCAACTTCGTCTATGACCCTGTTCCCCCGACTAACTCCCAACTTAAGTACCCCTACTATGCTGTCTTCCAACCATGATAGGTAAAAGTGTACATGACCTGCGTGGTACCTGTCTGGCTCGATGGTGTCCCTTTCTACAATAAACTTTAGATGCCACATATTCTGAGCTTCACATTTATACGGGATGTCATCATCCTGAAAATCTGCCCTATAATGACTCATTTTAGAAACTCGCGGTATGACTTTCTTCCTGCCTGCCTGTCTCATAACCCTGATGGGAACAAAAGGGTATATGCCCCTTAACCCGATCAACACTAGGTGCGGAGCATCCCTAGATCTGATGATGAACTCACTAGTAGGGAACCATTCGAACATCCATTGAACCTGGTCCTCAGTCAAATTGTCAAGAAACTGCGCCCATTCTGTAGCATTTTCCAGTTGAGAAAACCTGTCTGGGATGTAAGTCATTCTCTCAGGGTGATGGAAGGCTATATGATCATTCCGCGCCCTTCGTGGAAACTCTTGACGATATTGAGCTCTTTGGAGATGCTCCAATAACCAAACTTGTAGTAGCAGATTACAACCCTCAAAGTGTTTGAACCCCTTCTAGCAGCGGTCCAAGACTCGGTAGATGTCAGCTATGATCATAGGGACAATGGTGTATGTTTGCCCCTAGATCCCCTCCATTAAGGTTTTGGCTACCATAGCCAGTCTAGTGTGAATCATGTCTCCTTTGCTTGGAAATACTATCATACCCAGGAAGCAAACAACGAACACAAAAACCCTACGGTGAATTCAGCCAAGGAAGTGATAGAGAATTCATCATGGAAGATACGATAGGATTTTCTATGACCGTATCGTTCATAGAGGTAGTCAAAGGGTATGTAGGACTCCTTTAGCCACTCCAAAACATCATTCTTTTTCAAACCCATCATTTTCAGGAACCCCCTAGCGGCACGGTTTTTCGGTATCAATAAACCCGGACTGTCCCAAGGTAATCCAGCGAATCCCCCTATATCCTACAAGAGAGGAGCAATTTCTATGTTGCCAAAACGGAACACTGATCTTTCGCTATCCCAGAACATAGTGGCCGCCTCGATCAACATATTGTTTGGTTGGATATCCAGTAAAGAGGGTAAGTTTACGAGGACCCTTTTCACATGGTCCTTGTCACTTGGCGAAAGGTCCTCCCACCAATCCAGAAACAATGGTGTTATCTTTTGGAACATGCCGAACCTGGGGACTTCGTGCCTTATTTTATGCAAAACAAAAATGGTTAGTCCATTTCCCCCTCCTAATTCGACTATTTATACATCAATGATTAGCATACTGACACCTATTTCTCCAAAATTAATGCACAAAATCGTGGTTGCGTCCGTTGGGATTATGGAAACTCCGGTGGACTTTTGGACAAGGTTTGTCTTAAAGGGTTATTATGTGGACAATATATTAACCCGGCTGGGTTTGACCATGATGCATGTACAATTAATCGGAGTAAGGTTTCTATAGAGGTCTAAACTGATACCCTCAAACGGACAACTTGAGGGGAAAGGCGCGGAACCGTCGACTGCACCGCTGATTGTTGGTTGATTTCCCAATGCACACGCAAGTGTACGTGGTTGACAAGTAATATAGGATT